>PNEQ01103720.1:0-94606 GCA_003012365.1 Medauroidea extradentata | reverse complement strand
TTACCTTAGGCAAGTACCACAGGAAGACAGTAGGGCATGTTTGTTTCCGAGTCTTACGTTCATCTGTAGTTCTGCTTCATGGCCGCGCTTCGATGTTATGACTATCACGTGTCTTGGCAGTTTTACCAGCAAATTACAGGCGTGTGGTGTTGCAGTAACCTTATTGTGATTGGCACATTCAAATTATACACGTCAATTCACAAAGACACGCTGCCAATAACCATGAAGCAGAGCTGCACATATGCGCGTAAAATACTGATTCAAACTGGGGCAAAATTCTTTTCGCGAAAGATTCACGGCCTTAATTATAGGAAAGTACAGTATTTTTATTCAGTATTGTTGAAGTGCGATACGTGTAAGTAACTTACTTTCTTTAAGTGTTATAGAACAAAATATTGACGTATCAAACTAATCACAGAAACATAAGTCTATATCCTTAAACCTCTATTACATTTCAATTTATGACTAACCGTAGCCTACGTAAATCTAAAACTACCCTTACATATAGCCTATGTGTTACTGCACATGGAACAGCGCTCATATCGGCAAAGCTGGAATCAAATAACGTGTCTCCTATATGTCCTTGTACAATATTTGCTCTCGGCGAGGACTTTTCTTTATGGGTGGCCGTGTACCAAGGCAACACAGCGGTGTGCAGAACTTCAGTCGATAGGAATTTATTCGTATTCTATTCTATAGGTGGTTCCGGATAAAATGAGCACTAATGAAACCCTAGTTACATTTTTATTTTCAGATTATTTATAGTTTCCTGCCACTTTTTAAAATAAACAAAGCTATATAATTAACAATCAACATGTATAATTATACTATACTCAAAAGTTTACATCCTTAGGTCACTATAAATAATATTTTTAATTATTATCCTAGACAAATATTCTTCAAAAGTGCTCACTTTATCGCGAACACTGTATAAAAAACTTCCTAAATAGTAATGGTCAATGGGAGTATTTAACCCACACCACACTATAAGGAACAACTTAACGTACTACAGCTTGTAATTAGAGATAATGTTGAATACGTTACCGTACAAGTCTGGTAACACCAAGATGCATTTGACTGTTTACTAAAAACGTCTAGAAACGCTACCACTGATGTATGTAAAAATTCAAACTTAACTTTCTTAACACTCCTATACATCGGTAAGTTAACCAATAATCTTTGACACGCGTGAGTGAGGTCTGTTTATAAATAGTACTCAATGAACGTTACACGTGTGTTTACCCATTTCAGGTCTAACAGTAATCTTTGAAGTTTAGTATTTTCTCGGCCCTTTGTAGGCATGAAAATCGTGATACAGAATCTTTAAAAAGGTATATGCAGATACAATATACCTTTATCTTCAATATTACTTCATAAAATGACAGGGCCATCACGGAATATCTGTCGGTGAGAAGACTGCATGTCAGTTCAGTGTCTTGTGCCTATCAGGCCGTGGATCGCAAATTATGTTGTCCTTACCACTTCCGTAATTCTAGTCTTCGAACGCTCAAAATATTTCCATCCTAGTTGCAACCTTTTGTGGTTTACAAAATTGAAAACTTAAGCATAAAGTTATAAGCAACAGAGCCTAAGTTTTTTTCATCACATTGGTGTAAACCGAAGCATACACAATTAAACTACTGCTTACTGTTTAAGTTTGACAGTGGAAATTACATGTTTAACCAATCACAGAATGGTCGCCATTCGCATGATTCAATTTGTAACTCACCCGACAACCGTAATCTTGCTGTAACTTAAATAAGACACTTAAGACGGTTGTATTTTTGGCTAAAGAAATGTAACTTACCACGTAATTCAAGTTTTAATTTAATTGTAAATTATAATGAGGTGTTATTTAAATGTCTCGCAATTCATTAGTTTAGTAAATGCTATTTATCATAGCATTTGATATAGAAGTGTTCAATACATATTTACCCTTAATATTACCACATAAAACGATAGGGTCACCATTGAATGTCACATAAATCGACTTGTCGACGAGAAGACTGCATGCCTCTTTAGCGACATGCGCCTAGAGGCTAGGGTGAGACGTGATGCGCATGCTGTGTCGTCCTTATCGCTTCCGTACTTCTAGGCCTCGAGCGGGCAAAATACGTCCAAGCAGGCGGTCACCTTAAGAGTGTGTTGTAGATAAATAAACGCTGAAAACATCAATTGATTCCTTCGCTTTTTTCGAAGCCAGTATGGATAAAATACTCAATGACAATCCTAGATAATGGTATTTGCCAACTTTATGAGTAAATATTTATCCAGAATTACTAATTCGTTACGCGTGATATCTTGCGCCGCAGTTAAATGCGCGAGGTTCCGGCGTCAGAGATTGTGCCTCAGAAGTTCGTAACACTAGAAACTATTTTGTTTAAAACATTGGATAAAACTATTGTCTAGGATTGCTATTGTTTAATTTTCGCAAATTGGCTTCAAGAAACCTACACTTATAGATTAATGCTTTTAGCCTTGAATTATGTACCACGCCCTCTTAAGCAATGGTGCCTATCTATTCGCCTGCGACTCGCTGTCAGAAGTAGTGAGTGTTGACCTTTCTCGTCATCCGCGGGGTGAGTGGTGTAGTTTGGGGGCGTGTCGCAGTCTCGCTCGAGTTGGCGTGGGGAACCTGACCAACCACGACGGCGGAGCGCTGGACGAGTTGGCTTGCAGTTGATGGCCTGTCCCCAAGGAGGCGTCCAAGGTTCAAGAACGGTACCCCAGCCTCCTTTCCCGCGCATATCATTACGCATTTGCTCGAGTGAAGCAGGTTGCCGCCGCTTTCGCATTCGCTTCCGTAGCGAGTGGAAAACTACCTCGCTAAATTATCATTCACCTCTATATCTATTCATAGAGAGCTCAAAAATTCGCGTTTTCGTTTGAGAACAAGCTAGATTTCAAACGTCCGTAAGTTCGTGTCACTTTCATAATTGGTTCTTGACTTGACACCTCCTCGAGAGCGCTGAGCCAATAGTAAAGAATTAACTAAAGCAGACCCTATCATGTGATATCACAGTGTCAGTGAGCAGCCAATGAGCAACTGCTACCTACTTGAACACACGGATAGTCTTGGAGGCCAGCCTACGGGTCAATGACCCGCGAATTTCTCAGGTCGCTACCTAATCATCGCCTGGAAATTTGTGGTCGCTAATAACGTCGGGACCCGTAAAATTCGCGTTTTCTTTTGATCACAAGCTAGGATTCAAACAACTGTAACTTCATATCACTTTTGAAATGCGGCCCTTCATTTACTTCCAACCTCCTGGAGGGTGCTGAGCCAATAGTGGACTAAAGACGCGACTACATGAAGGTCCGTTCACGCGGCCTCACTGTGTCACCAAAGAGTCATCGATGGCCTAGTTCAAAGTGAAAACAACTCAAAATCCCCAGTTTTGAATGAAATGCATATGAACAATTTCCGTTTCTCCTAAAAATCTGTTTAACTAACATATTTGGCTGGTGTAAATTTGAAGCAAAAGTACAGCGGCAACTGTTTCAGGTGTTCAAAATTTTTATAGTCAGATTTTGCTGAAATTATCACAATTAAATATAAAATAATTACAGATTCCAGCTCTTTATTGGCAATCAAAATAAAGGGCCATGCAATTAAACAAATGAATTTACATGTTGTTGTTTTTCTTTCCAACTGGGTAGAGTGAACTTCTGTCTATATGTTGGTGAGCCAAACTCAAAAATGTGATTTTTTTAGTTGTTTCCCTTTCGAACTGGGCCATCGATATGTTGTTGGAGGCTAGTCTAAAGATCAGTAGACTCGCAAATGCAGACGTACGCCAACAATACGTAGAGACAGGAAAAATTCTCGGGTTCACTGACCTGTAAGGCTAGTCTCCAAGAATATCTGCGTAGTGATTCAGACGACAATTGCTCATTGGCTGCTCGCTGACATCGTATAGTCAAGTGATTGGACCTGCATTTAACCGCTTCTTTATTATAGGCTCAGAGCTCTCCAGGAGGTGTCAAATATGTCAAGAGCCAACTGAGAAAGTGACACTATCTTAAAATTGTTTGAATTCCAGTTTGTGCCCAAATGAAAACGCGAATTTTCCAGGTCTCTAACAATACGGGAACATGGTCCCCTCTACCCGAAAAGTCTATAGCCACCCCTGGATTGGTCGTTATATAATAGCAGTAGCAGTTGCTGCGGGCGCAGTAACGCGTGTCGCGACAGACCGCTGTGTTCGCCAGCTGACACTGCGGGACAGGTGGAAACTGCTCTGCGGCGAGTGCAACAACTGCCCATCTCCACCATACTACCCTCGGAAAGTCGTTTGTTCAACCACAACCTACGGAATAATAGTAAGAGACGGTACTCCAGTGGTCGTTCTTATTAGAAAAGTCTTCATTTGGTGGTTATAACTAGGGCCACGATTTTGTCGCGAAAAGAATTTTGCCCCACTTTGTTTCAGTGTCTTACGTGCACACCTACACCTCAACTTCATGATTATTTGCAAAGTATTTTTGTGCAGAGTTATTATTCATTTGACTGTGCCAATCAGTACATGGATAACTGTGACACAACACGTCTGTGATTTGCGGGTTTAACATCCACACGCTGGGTGTTAAGGCATCCAATCACTCACCACATAGCAGAGCTGCAGGTGCGCACGTAAGGCACTGAAACCAAATGTTGCAAAAATCTTTTCACCATAAAATCGTGGCTCTAGTTATAACAAATACACTTCAAACCAATACCCCACAACTTGTGCAATTATGCAAGAATTCTGATTGCGTTTCCATCTCAATCCAACTGATAACAGCACACTACAATTTAATAATTAGAGATTCACGCTGCCAACTTAAGATTGAGGAGAAAATTTTTCTTTTCTCGAAGCATTCATTGCCACAACCAAAAATAAATTACTACAATAAAACATCACTACTCAAAACATGCAAACAAGATAAAATGTATGTTAATATAAAAGTAAAAATCGTTAATTTATTCAGTAGTTACATCTTATGTCGCGAGGTTAACTGTCCCACTCATATCTTTGTTATTAACATAGAGCTATCCAGTATTAATTTCTGCAGTATTTAGTTATAAATTCTTAGAAGTTTACGGTGGATTGGACGGAATTTCAGCTTGTGCCGTGCCAACAGTTGGTAAAGTTTATTCGCGTCAAAAATGTCAGGAGAGCTCGTCTACGTCTACTACTCCTTTACCTTGCCCTAGAACCAGTTAAACTGCTGCTATTTCTGATTAGTGATTGCAGAAAAGAGATTTTTTTGCTCCAGGTTGCCACAAACTGCAGACACCAGGACATTTATACCGATCGGCCAGAATTAAAATACCAGGTATGTAAAATAAAAATAATAATGAAGGTAATTTGCACACGTGTTCTTAGAAAAGAGTGATGATTGGTGTATTTACGCAACTTATCTCAAGGTCAGCTACTTTATATTCCGACGCCAACGAACACGTCTTTCAGAGTAAGACACTATATTTGAAAGTGACGAGTAAATTTTTTATAACTCGTGGTTTTTCTAACACAAAAACGTTGTCTTGAAAATGGAAACGAAATCGAATAAATTAGAACTAATGAGAAACACTGGGCACATTTTTTAAGTTAAAACTGAAATAATAACATATTGTATCTATTTTAATATTTTATGTGGTAACCATATCGTCCATAGGCTACCCGTTGAACTCTTTTAACTTTATCAATTTTAATTTGGATACACACATTTTTAAAAAGAAAATATCTTTAGTTTTGATTTAGTTTTCGTAATCAAATTAAATCTGAAGAGTTAATATAAAACATTTTACCGCATTATTTTCAAACTTAAAGAACGTCCCTGTTACAAAGAAAAAAATTTGTATTTCATGACTTAAACCTGTTAATGTCAAACTCAAGAATGAACCAGACTTATTGAGGCAAGAAAATGCAATAATTACTCGGTCATCGATTATTTCTTCGTGGTTCATTAGTCCTTATTATCTGCATGACTTACAATGCACGAATGCCGTCACTATCATTAACCTTGGCCACTACCAGCATCTTGGTCTTAATCGCTAGGTTCGCGCCAAGGACGTGGCGCTTAGACATGGGGGAAATACGCGTCCTATCGATCACCAAGTGCTGTTTCTCCATACAGCACGCGCCGAGATTAAAATAAACCGCGCGACACAGAGTTCTCTTGGTCGGAGCGGACAAACAGGACAGTAAAACAGCTGCTCCGAACTCGTTATGAACGCGCGTGGTGATGCGGCGAAACCTACGAAAACAAGCTCCTATACTCTGTCCACTCTAAGGTTGCAGCAGAAATAAAAATTGCTAACGAAATAAATCAAAGCCATTGAATTATATCTTGATTCTGCACATTGTGGTTGTTCCGTAACGCAGTTACCGTGTACTTTTTCAATATTTCAAATGGAATCTATGTTTTGCAAAAACTTTACTGTCATTCATTCGAATGAATTAGCTGCAACCTTAGAGTGGACAGAGTATAGACATGTTTTCCTTCGGCGGGAACTAATGTCCTCGGCTGGACAGATACACTTCGTTACGTTTTTGTTGGCCTCGAGGGAAGACAAGAGTCGAAAAGACACTTACAGAACTTTGGCTCCCGGTCAAGAGCATGGTGGAGCAGTGGTAAAACACTCGCCTCGCATTCGGGAGGATCAGTGTTCGATACCCGACTCCTACTCCATTTTATCCCCGTGTGCCTCTACCTCGGGTATGTGCTGTTCGAGGGCACGTATAACCAAATAAATAAAAATAATTGAGATGACATTCTGAATGGACGTATTTTGCGCGTCCCAGCACTGAAGCTAAGGGCGACCAAGACACGAGCAACATGCATCATTCTAGCCCCTAGGCGCAAATTGACTTAGGACCATCGAATATAATCTAATACATAAATTCCTGCCCTTGCTCTCGCTACTGATCACGAGTACGCATCGCCCTTAAAGCCAAATGTCCTTATTTACGCTGTTTGTTTTCCAATATTATTTTTAAATTCTGAAAGTGGGTAGATATCACATATTTATGTTGAAAATTATTCTCACTATTAAAATTTATTGGTTTGTGGACATACGCCATTGTTCATGTTTTGATGATCAAACTTGTGTTGAATGACAAAGTACAAAAAAACAAAAAACATGAAACACACAGAAAAACAGAAAAAAAGCAATATACATAAACGGACAGCAGAATTCCTCTGGGATTGCTTTTTTTTTCCTTTTTTTATTTGTTTTTTTTTTGTTCTTTTTGTACTTTGTCTTTTAACACAAGTTTGGTCAGCAAAATATGAGCAATGGCGTATGTCTTCAAACCAATACATTCTAATTGTATATTACCATTGCAACAAACATTTAAAAATCTTGTTACTATATAGCCTAATTCTTTAAAATCCAAAGATTTTATAATTTTGGGTAGCATTTCTTTAAGTAATAGAAGAGCGTGCTTATAAAAAAATTAGACTACTGTGTATAAACCGTTTCCAATAAATCTATGTGACGGATCCTGAACTGCTCCCTTGTGTCATCTAAAAATAGCATTAGAAATACTAGTGTAAATACGGACCCATGACCTTAAGGACGTATGGTACTTCCCTACTTATTAGAAAATATGTTCGTTGAATTTTGGTCAGTAAGTATAAACCAAAAGGATTACAAGTTGCACAAAGTAAAATTTATTTTGGGTGCAGATATTTAATTTCATAAACTGTCAAAGTCACTATTTTGGTGTTTTAGTGTAGTCATTACAACAAAACCTAAACGAATTTTCGTACTGAAATTATGGCGTCAACGTAATACTTTCTAAAGTTTAAATACTTAATTGGCAAATTGAGTGTACGAAAATTTAACGCAATTAAATACACAGGTAATTTGCCACATTTAAAATGGATTCTGACACTTCTGTCAAGGAATAGAACATTTCATGGAGATTTCACACTCACATACATATCTTCTAATAGATAATGTTGCAGAAATGATACCTACAAAACTTTATTAATGTAGGCCTGCCTAACTGTTTCAGGTTTTCTTGAAATGGCACAAAAACTAAAAAATTGTTGTGAATTTTTCCACTGATTTTACAAATAATATGTAGTCAAATAAGTTTCGGTTTGTGAAAATTGATACTCCTCATAGCTAAGGACAGGCAAAATTCGAGAATTCAATGACCTGCATCATGGATTCCACTGTCCTATGTATAATCAACCTCCGACCTTTTGTCGGCTAGTTGCTACACTGTCCGAAAAACTTTCGTCCAAGAGTTTACGGAGGTTTAAATTTTTTTCAAATCCCAGAGAGAGTATTTTTGAAATTCGGTTATTATTGAAACCTGTATGTTATAATTTTTAAAAATTATAGAACTTAAAGTTTTTAATTTTTATGGATTGTGTAGTTTCAAGCCCTTTTTATAAAATTCTTTTAATTTTTACTTGATAGCAAAACATACTGCCACCTTGTGCTGCATAAACAGATGTCTGCTAATAAATTATCTACTCGACAAAAAAGTCCCATCTAATTATGATGAGTAGTTTAGATTTTATCGACGACTGATTATTCCAGTAGTTTGCTCATGTTACATTTCCATCCATGTATCTACTGGGGATATGGGAGGACGCGATACGCCTTTTACAACCTCGCCCTCCACCAAGACTCTGTGGGTCCCAACAGTGCCCTGATAAAGCCAGCGCATTCCCAAACTAAACAAAATAAAGGAAAATAAAGCAAAAGACAGTTCCCCCCTCTCTCTACCAGAATCTTCACCCCCTCTACTAATAAAGAAACCCGGACCTTCCTTCTTTTCAAGTATCGTTTTATTTGTAATGCATATAACTGCCGAGTGGTTACACTCCTATTCTGTCGAGAGGGTTAATACGGTGTCTATGCCGGTTTTTCCCTCTCTATTCTTAGATTATGGCTTAGCTATAGGTACACTTAGGGAGGTAGCCATGGCCTCTATTGCGGCATGTCTGGCCAATTCCTCTCTGCCGCAATGCATGCCTGCTCTGCATGAAATACCTCCCTTGTAGGCGTATGGGGCTCAGCCCCTGTGACGCACTTAAGTCCCGTTACTTCCGCGGACATCCACCATAACACATCATATTAGGATAGGTTAGGGAAAAATCATACATTTCCGTACCCCTTAATAGCGTATTGAAATGTTCGTCACAAGGGTACGTTGTCTGAGCAGCCTAGCAGGTTGGGGAAGATGGAGTCTTGGATCGGCGTGTTGCGAGGCGCCCCAACACAGCGACTCGAGGGCAGCAAGTTTTCACCGGCAGCTACTTCCCACGACAGCGACGACGGAGGCTTGGAGAGATCACGTCGGGAGAAACTCAGCGGCTAACCACTCCGGCGGTTGTTTTCGCTCGCGTGCCCGCCCCTGACGCACTCAGCGCCTCGGAGCAATCTTGCACAAGTGTATAAATCTTCGCTCCACTACAGAACTACCGGCGACTTGGGGCCAGTGTACGTTAGATCTTTGAATGATTTTTACGATGGATCTGTATTATGAACAGACGTGCTTTGCTGGATACAAGACATTGCTAGTGAATGCTATAGAGGCGCAGAGCTGCTGGGGTTTCTCAGATTGTTCGTGTGCCTGCAGACGGGAACAGATACCAGTCCCCAAAACGTTGCATCTGTTGTCGAAGGGATATTATCGTTTGCGTTAACTTATATTCGTTGTACTGTCTCGTCTACAACCATTTCTGCCGTTGTGGTGATTTGTACTATCATCGTTAATGTCACCGTTTTCATGCACCTTCTATGGTCCTCGTCTGTTCTGAGTTTATATATATATATTTTTTCATTTTATACAGACTATATTCCTACTTCGGAATATTTGTATGTTTGTTGATTACAGCCATTTCTGGCTGTCTTGGTGTGTTTCTTGTAATTGTTTTGTTGCTTAGCTTCTCGTAATTAGTCCTTTTATGTAATCGTATGTTTTCTGCGACTCAACACCATTGACTATCAATGACGTACATTCAACAAAACACGTCAGTTCATCAGTTTATATTAATTTTATTGGACTTTACATTTAGTCAGCAGCGAGGTCGTTACAGACGGTTACACAAAACTTTACACAGGGACAGGAGCTAGAAGATATATCGGCAAAGGCCTTTACTGAGGAACCATCCCAGCATTCGCCTGGAGCTATTTCGGAAAACCACGAAAAAAATAAATCAGAATGGCCGGAGCCGGGGATCGAACCTGATTCCTCCTGAATGCGAGTCCAACGTTTCACCGTCGTTGCGCCATCTTCCTCGGCACTAGTGTTTAGTTTATGCTCCAAAAGTTCGCCTGATCATGACATTTCTCTTCTGAGAAACATGCCTGGCAGCTCTATCGTGTGGAACCTAAAAACCATCCTAGTTTCTTGGGAAAACACGGTCTGTTCAGTCCTGTTGCAGACTTCTCAAAAGAGGATTGTCAACATCAGGTAAACTTATACTGTGCAGACTATACAGTCTTCATTTGACAGCAGATGTGAGGGTACAATCTAGTTAGACACCTGCTGTGTGATGTGTGGGTGGTGATCAAAGCAGGCGCGGTGGAAGAACTCTTCACGAGAGGCGGACAATTTTCATTGGTTTTCTCAGAACCTGTCTTTGTTCCAAAGCACGTCATGTCGCAGAGGATATATTAGTCCAAATACGCATATTTTTACTTACGATTATGTGATATTCTTTATATTCATCTAACGCAAGTACTTTGCATAATACCCCATGGAATATGATACCCGCCCTCCACCCACAGAATTAATTTAAAAACAAAATATATAGTAAGTACCTAAGATTGTTCATGGACACCGATGATTAGAGTCCCGGATATTTAGCGGGTTCAACGCCCAGCAGGCTGGACTCCACAGTCCTGTGTACACTATGTCCTCAGATACTTGTACATTGGCTGCTGCTCCAGTGAGTGAGCATTTGAACATTTGGCAATATAACGCGAGAGTCCATGAGTGTTTTTTGCACGTACACCATTGGTTCGGAGTTCTCAACGTCACGTTTAGTAAACGATGACCAGATCGAAAAAGTTTCCAACATGTACTTGACTTTGAAATCCAACCTCTCCTCAACTGAATCCGCGAAATTTCCGGGACTCTACCGATGATTGATCTCGAATTATAGAAGTTGCAGGAATACGTAAATTAGGAGGGCGAAATGCACATTACGTGAGCTATTATGCAAGTACTTGCGTTAGAGGAACAAAACTTGGTACACGGATTAATTAACCCTACACATTTGATAAGAGGAAGGTGTGGTACGCCGTGCAACCCCCAAAATATAAACAATATGGTTGCCACACTTAGCTTTCATGCAAAATTCACATTGTGGCGTTTCATTTGAGGGTGCCATCGGGAGAAGGATGACGTCTAACTAGCAAAAAAAGGCTGTTAAGTTGATACTCTATGTCTATAGAGCCCACTGTTCCCTTGTAAAACAGAGAGCACAGTCTTATAAGTATTTCTATCGCCTGGTGAGTAGGCAACCCCTCATGACCTCAAAGGTAAAAATATGCCTAGGTCTTCTACAGTCATTATTTGAGATTAACAGTGGGTGTCATACATCAATATTCTCCTTCTTCGGTCACAAATTTCGTGCCTAACATTGTAGTCATGTTTCCTAAATAGGTTGTCTATTTAGTAAGTATCAGACACAGCAAACCATAAACATTAAACGTTTTATGCAACCTGCAATCATGAAACTAAGGGTGGGAACAAACATCTTTGTTGCATCTATACCGTCTGTTTCCTCCTGATATTTTTTCCGTTTTGCTTCCCAAGGTCAAATGCGCATCCCGAATAGGGCTATGTTATCTAGTCAGCCATGATTTTAGATCTCGGATATTCGTCTGCAGTTTTGCTCCCTGTCTAATGGAATTCTTTCAGTGGATGGTGTTAACTCGGAGGTACCTTGACTGAGAGTAAACGTAAATGTGTGGACCACTCGAAAATAATAAAATATTATAGACATATACCTATCGGAAAACGTGAAATATTGATCGCAAACTAATGTTTTTGAATAAAATACGTACTGAAGACATCAAATGTCTTTCATTACAACACTTTAAAAATCTGCTTAAGCGTAGGGCCTAAATGTTAAAATGTCTACTAATAATGAAATCTTAAAAAAAAAACATAATGTCGAACTAATGATACCAGGATTAAATGACATTGTAACTGTACATATTTTTTTTTTTACATTGTCTGTAAAGTACAAAAAACTTCATTTACTCTTCCTCACTTCCACCCTCCGGAGAAAATTAAATTTTATATCTACGAAATTGTTATTATTCCCGACAATATGCACATTTATACACTAAGTATCTATAAAAATAAATATATGCGCCATATTGATTCTTATTTTGGTCTCATGTTAATAAAAATAATCCGCCGCTTCTGTCGCTTCCACAGGCAATTATGAATTTCAACATTCTAGACGCGCGGAACGCGAAAAAGAAATTTATATGCTATGCATATTTATTTAACTTTTAAATAAATCAACCGTTTGTAAAGAATATATACGGTATATTTTATATGACTATAGCAGTTGTGCAATTTTCAGTCATCGTCTTGACTCTCATTTCATTGAAGTTTTGATAGGCCCTCATGAAGAATTCTAGGCCAAAGAAATTAATCTTGAATAATTTCTCTATTAGTTCAACAGTATCGTATTAAGAGGACAATATTTGCTGAGGAATTATATGCAACCAATATTGCTGTATTAATTGCGGCCGCGGTGGTCAGACCGTTCCCCCCCTCCACCTACCAAGGCATTGTCTGTCTCCGGAATTTTCGCACATGAAAATCATGCTGGATGATACCGCTGGTCGGTGGGTTTTCTCGGGGATCTTCCGTTTCCCCCACTCCTTCATTCTGGCGTCGCTCCATACTCACATCCTGGGACGAATCTAGAGGGGCAGGACGGGTAGACTAACCAGGGCACCGGTGGTGGTGCCGAAAATTTTTACTTGGGAATGAAATGTAAATGAGAATAAAAAACGTACAATATCTAACAATATTTAGACTTTTACTAGTTTTGTATTGTTATTAACCTTGAACACCATATAAAGTTATAAATACATTATTTATAATTAGAATGCACATTTAAAACACTGCTAATGGTAGCTAGTATATACAGGTTTAATGTATTTCTATTATAATTTTATACTGTTATTTACGCGAGCGCAAAACAACGTATGCAAGATACGTTTATTAACTGTTGGGTTGATTGGACTGATGGAAAAAGTGGATGAAAATGGAAGGAGGGAGCAAATCTTGCCCCGGGCGATGGAAAGCCTAAATCTATCCCTGCTCACCTCATGTCACCGCTCACCAGCGCTGAAGACCTAGATGCTAAGTGCTCACCAAAATCTCTTCTGTTCACTGTGCGTGATTGCACACTGTGTACTCCACATAAATATGCAGATCTAAATATTATGCAACCTGGACGTTGACAATACCCCTTCGAGAGCTATCTCTGTTACCTCCTGGCTAAGATGTCAGGGGGGGAGGGGGGAGGGTTGCAAAATTTCTCAGTCCGTAGGCTAAGGTGAAGGACTCGATATGCTGTATACATATGAGTTATTTCGTGATATATATATATGTATGTGTGTGTGTATGTGTGTGTGTGTGTGCGCGCGCGTGTTTGTTTATGTAGGTCAACACATCCTATAATTAGAAGTTGTGTTCATCTTGCATGGTATAGTTGCAAGTCATGTATAATTCACTGACGTTAATTTTCGTGGGACCTTGTGGATTGCCATCACCGCTGCACACATTCTCTCGTACTGTTCACAAAGAGGCGCGTAATTATTTCATGCAGGTGCGAATGCCACATTAACAGTACTACCATACTTAGCACGAACTTGTTGTTCAACTGCACGTGGAGATAATGGTTAACATTACTTTCCTTGTTTATGACAAGAAGTAGGCTATATTTAATCGTTTTCACTCCTACCCCGTATCTTTTTTCCTCTGAGTTGAATCTAAGAAGAATTCGGCACGCAAGAAGCACACCGAGAGGTTGCTGCGTGTTTGTCTTAATGGATCGTTCAATTAACGTGATTTATCCTACTGAGATTAGGTTAAGTTAAAGCATCAATTAAGCTTAGCGTTTTCTTGTTTGATGTAAGGATGCACACGAATAGTAGAAATTGAAGAAATACTGATTTTATATTTTCGTAGATACCTTTAATGATGTCGCTTTCTGACAAAAACCATTTTAGGCATTGGGAATAGAAGTGTTTCAGAAATAAAAACCTATATATATATATATATATATATATATATATATATATATATATATGTATATATATATAATATATGTATATAATATATTATATATACATACATATATATATAATTTCAGGTTTTCCATTGTTTGGTGATGAAAATACTTATTTGTTCCTAGTTTTCAGGGTGTTTAAATCACACTAAAATATCTTATAGTAATATGGGCTTCGCCGAGATGTACAATAAAGTCAATGTCATTTGTGGCATTTGTGTACGTAAAACAGGTACTAAGCCACACTGAACATTATTTAACATGTATGAAACAATTTTCTTCCTCATGCCGAGACTCCGAAGCAGGCAATGTCCTTAAGAGTGAATGGTATATAGTTCAGCACTAAAAACATCAGTTTGAATTGGTAGGTTTGTCGAAGCTGAAATAAAAAAAAACCTAGAAAATAGGTATTATTAACATTCTGAGCAAAAATATTTACTCAAGTAAAATTTTTTCTGAAGAACAAACGCTGACTCAGAAATCTCGTACATTTAATTTCGGCACAACATATTACGTTTAACAAATGCATCATTCCGGGTAGATGTTTGCTCATAAAGTTGGCTAATAATAATATCAAGGATTGTGGTTATGTAGTTTTCTCGTATTTACTTTCAAAAACGTGTCAATTAATACTGATGTACTCTGCGTTTATTAATCTACCATGGCGTTTGCATACGTTCCGCTTGTAAAATGACAGTGGAAAAACAAACTGCAACAGCAGTCAACCAACTGTATAGGTCTATTACTGTGGGCAATTTACATGACCACTACTAGCGAGGTGTCTTAGTAACCAAGATGGCACAGTTGTAAAATACTGCACGGGTATTGTAGAGGCCCTAGTTCGATCACCTGCTCAGCCTTTCTAATGGTAATCCAATAATTTTACGAATAACTCCAGCCTAATGCTGAGATGTTGTGTTAATAGAGGCGATGGTTGATTCCTTCCCAGCTCTTTCTTTCATCTCCAGTGTGCATTATGCTGATTGGGGACACTTATAAAACATAATAAGTGAATAATAAAGAAACCGAAAAAGTAGTGGTCTACTTGAGCGAAGGAAGGGATTATTTCAAGTGTTCTGTTTCTCTCGCCGTGTTGAAAAACAAATTTTTGTAGTATAATGCCGATTGTAACGGTAGTAACCTAAATAAAGTTCCGAGTTACTATAAATTATTCGTGCCCCTTTTTTAATTCAAATTTTTGAGAATATTAGGAACTCAGACTTAGAAAAATACAACATGATTTTGTTAGACTTATAAGAGTTGCTATTGATAAATCATCCTTGGCTCTACCTACTCAGATTTTCCCATATCACCACTAATGAGCATTCGGGGGCTGCAAACTAATCTCATGTAAAAAAATAGAAAAAAATTGTAGTAATTTTCATGTTAAAAGTACAAGCAATCTCTGTATGATTATTTGAACACATCTCATGCCAGTTACTGGAGAATCAACTGACAGTGCATGTGATAGTGGAATTAAATGATACTCAATAAATGTCACTGTTGTATCGGAAATGTTTCAGTGACTCCGCAGGATTTGAACAATTTCAATATTAAGCAGTTGTCACTAGACAACTAAAGCTTGTGACTGATATGAAGCAATTTTCACTGCGTCACCTTATCGTTAGGACGTATACAGCTATGACATATAAGTTCTACAAAATATACGCACTTCCTTGTTTTACAGAAATACTTAAGACTATTTAAAAAAAAATCATAAAAAGTGATTGTCTAACCATATCGAAATTTTATAATAACTTACAATTCAGAACCAACTTACTTACATTTAGCTTAATGACTTCGTTGGCCTCTCTCCAAGAATTTTATTCATGTTATCAACAGATGCCAATGTATTCTAGGAAAACCAAATTTCTAAGGGAAAATTGATTTTGTTTACGTTACTTATAGTGACTTGCCTTTCAGCTGTGGCTTGACTGGGTAGAATTCCTACTAAAACTTCACTAGAGCGAATTAAAAGTTTCTGTCACTATGCACACAAGAAGCAGGAATTTATTAGTCAACATAAAGTTATCCTAATTGAACAAGAACATATGTTTCTTCTGTAAGTATTACACAACAAATACGGTAAAGATAATATGGATCGAATAGGATTTCAAAATCCGTACAAAGTATTAACGTTATTTTCAATGGAAAATATACCTACATATTTGGTTCCATTCGTAGAGTTCAGCATGTGCGGTAAGCAATTAGACGAAGATAACGAATATGCTAATTTTTCTGTCTTTACATGCGGTTCACATAGGAGTGACTAACTCACTGTTGACAGACGCACGCTACGACGGAACAGACAAAAAAAATCGTTGACTGGACTTACGGTTAGAAACGATGCGACCCGTGTTCAAATCTCCATTCACCTGACTCAGCTTGAAGTAAAATTTGTTTTGAGTACGGCTAGAAAAATTCTGATATTTCAATTTTTTAATGAAGTCGCAGGGAATTCTCACACAACTGCTATTCTTAATTTTGTTAACATAATTTATTTATAAAAATCACCTACTGTGCTTAATTTTTTTAAACAGAAAATTCTTTTAAAGCAGTCTACTTGGGAAGCCTGGAAATGAAACATACGGTAATTTTCAAATAAATATATTAATAATGATAGTAAGAATCATTGTCTTTTATATTAATTTGGTTACGTTAATGCGATATGGGGTTGAATTCAAGGTAGGCCTATCCACAGCAATAGTAATAAAATTCATTTTTGGAGATTAAAAACATAAAATAATACGTAGGCCTATAAAATCACACGAAATTACAAAATTTGTTAGTGAAATAATAACATAGCCTACATATAAATTAAACATAAAATCTTTTTTCATGCACACGTGTACACTCAAACACATATGGATATGTTTGAAAATTTAACAACAAATCGAAATTAGTAAATGCCTTTGGTAGTCTTAAGAAGTACATTTCAGCAAAACATTAGTAGGAAGTAATACGGTGTCATATATTCTCGTGGAGTTTGTTCCACAGCCGAACACGTGTAACAACAAAGGAGAAAAGAAAGTAAATCAGCCCAACTAACATATTTGACACGTCACATAGTCTTACTAAGCAGTCAGATGAGCGTATCTAGGGGTTACCGTGTTTATTCAGGGAGTTCTGCCTTCCACAAACATTTTATTTCGTTTAGCACTACTTGCTTTAAGTATACCATTTCCAAAAATATCAGGGTATATTTAATGGCTGAACAATACATATATTGTGACAAATTATTCCACACAGACCCGAAATTCCAAGGTATCCTACGGTAACAAAGACTGATTGGTGTTGGACTATAATGATTGCTTTGCGTTGTGCTAGGGAAGCACCTCATTGTCGCGCATTCTTGACTGTTCGTGATCACTGTCATCCACTGAACGTTGACACGACTGACTGATGACCAAGCTGTAATTAGGACATGAAAGAGAGTTGGACGTTGTTAGGATACTTCAAAGTTAAAACTGTCAGTGGCACAATCACTACTAATGAAGGGCGATACGATAACCAGGTTATGAATATATATCCTCTCAGAAAATATGTATTTGCAAGTAATGAAACACTTTAACTGTAAAACAACACTCAAAACTCTATAACTGCCTTATTTATAAAAAAAAAACCTTTTTAATCTTTCTCCAATCACCAAAGATTTTACTTACTTTGACCTTACTCCGGCGGAAACCTGACAAGTGGTAGGTAGCCTTTGTACAACATTTTCGCAAATGTGATTAGTTACAAAAAAAACTGGAATTGAAATGGTTGATTTCGGTTAACGTCATATCGATAAAAAAACTGTAACGTTTATTTCCCCAGCTCACACTGACTTCGAACGTCTAAACTGTAATTTACCTGAAAAAAACCTATACGTATATTAATAACAAATTTCATGCGTTCCACTTATTTATGGAATTAGCATATAGTATAGTTTTGCTATTCACGTAACCGCAGCGTCTAGACAATTTTAGTTTTTTTATTGTCGGTGAAAAAACGTATACAGAGACGAATTTCATTAGTCAACATGGTTTATAATTAGTAAAAAATGTTGCGCTACACTTTTATCCGTGTTACACAACGTAGATAAAATAATTTACTACAATATTATTTACCGTAAGTGGAGAGTAACTCGAGACATGAGGGTGACTAAGGGCATTTAAAAACATTTTTTCCTCCACAAATGGCAGTCCTGAATAAGGAAACATACATAACGATAAATTCTAAATAATGAATGTCATAGTTGTCGCACATTAAAAATAACTATCGTATAAAAGTGCCCCAATCCATCCCATATGTCCCAAGATCTCCCTCGCTTATGTTACACGAAATTACGCCTTCTGTTTCCTAACGTTTACGTTTCTGCCGTATGTTCCACTCTGCACGATTTCCAAAGGTATAATGTGATTTATTCTTCCGTTATGAGTTCCACAAGATCCGCGTCTTTTACTGTTGAGCAAAATAATTCTTCATGTAGCTACAGTATAGAAACATGTACTGTCGACTGTGTTTTGTCTGACATGTTCGTGTAACTTACCTCCAATTAGTTACGTCTCTGAGAAATTATGGTAACTATTTGACACTACTTCACACTTCTAGAGACATAAGCAGAAATAGTGATTTATCGCG
The DNA here is from genome assembly GCA_003012365.1 of Medauroidea extradentata. Classification (NCBI taxonomy): domain Eukaryota; kingdom Metazoa; phylum Arthropoda; class Insecta; order Phasmatodea; family Phasmatidae; genus Medauroidea; species Medauroidea extradentata. The sequence continues at coordinate 75,706 of PNEQ01103720.1, read as the reverse complement.
AAAATTTACTGTGGCAACATATCCTTGAAAACACTGCGCTATCTTGTAACATGCATGATTGGACGATAACTGTCCCAAACGACATACCCTGTCTACAGACCAATCACATGTGTCAAACATTACAACAACGGAATTCTCATAGGCTGTGTCAAATACGGCAACAGTTCCACGCACAGACAAAACTTCCAAGAAGCTGAACGTACGTTGGAACCTAGTAGACAGTCCAGTTTTCCGTGATAAATCACCATCTCCAAATATCAGCAGTGAGTTAAAGCGACCACGTGTCACAGGTATGATACGGCGTAGAATCAGCGTGGCTGGTTGCTTACCTAGCGAGGCGATCCTCCAGGGGCAGAGCCCCAACGACAGTAACACGAGTCCACACCACCCCAGCGACATGTTCACAACCTGGGGGTCTCACAACACACACTCGGGAACACTAATATTATCACTGCACCTCGCTGTCAGCCATGGGACGAAGCCGTACTCGCACAGGGACACGCCACGACACTCTACCGCTCCGCGTCTTCCGCAGAACTGAGCCAGTCCTGCTGGAGAGAACCTCCGCCTTAGACCCGCCTGCACGCTCCGCGCAACAAGTTTACATCAACACTCTACAATCCGTACACTGCCCGCAACAAGCTCTCATCAAGTTATCCTTTCTAACGCACTGAGCGGGAAATCATACTGCGGTTTTGTTTTTATATTCTTCAGACGTAGAAACTATTGCAATAACGTTTGACCATTAAAAAATCTTAAAATTCATAAGGGTTAAAAAGTATATCGGATGAATATATTTATTCGACCTCTTTTCCCGATAAAAACTTTTTACATGTGATTGAAGTACATTATATAAATATATTCACAGTAGTTTTGATGTTAAATGTTAAAATATAGCTCTCTTTTTTTTATGCTCAGATTATATTTTACATGATAATAACTTTTTTACAGTTCCCGTTATTTGAATTCTTACTTTTACTGTTCAAGAACGATATTAAGCTACTATACAATTTATATTTTATCTGGCAGTTTGCCAAGAAAATTAAACTAAGCAATCATAATATTAACATGCGAACATGCTCATAATAATACAGGAAATTATAACAAGCCAACACATTTACTTATCAGCGATAGAATTGTGCCGGTTAATCGTTCAAATCTGGATAGTTTAACATAGGAATTCACAAAACAAAACTATTGATTAAAGTTTTATTTTTTTGTGCCAATGGAACTGTGTAACACTTTTTGACAAAGTTCCAGTCCAGAAATATTTTTCCTATAGAAATGATTGAAATCCCTTCTGTTACTCAGTCTATTTTCCATGTAAGAATATGCATGTCGTATCCTCTAAATGTACAGTACATTCATCCTACAGTTCAAGTTTTGTGGAAAACGTAATTTTAGCCCACTGGATATCTGCAGAAAAGTTTGTCCCAGTGTCATACCATTTCTTAGTGTGTCGTCTATAAGAAGTCGATTCACTGGAAACAATGGTAATTATTTAAACAGAATGGCAATTTTTATACATGGTACAAAATACTTAACAGTAATTTAATAACTAAAATTATCAGTATAAACTTATTCAGGTAAAGTCTGCATAACAAATCTACTTTGTATGCATAATTTACTCATTAAGTGTTTACGAAGAACACACACAAACCTATACTTTGATAACGGGTAGTATCTCTCTGAAGCGCAAAATTATATCATTCAATGACTCGCAATTAATTAAGAAATAATAAATTAACTGTAAACTCTGTAAATATTTTCGACTAAAAACATAACGTATTTGAGTATGTTTTATCAGTATCAGTTTTCAAATGATTCTGCAAAGTTTATTTTCCATATGTATTTTTTAAATACATGAGAGATAAATTTATAAAAATATTAATCGTGTCACTAAAATAAATATTTTTAACACATTATTTTACGGAGAAAAAACTAATGGCTACTCTTTAAAAGCATAGTAAAATGGGCGCCTGTTAGGCGAACGAATTTATTAAGGAAGAGAGTAAAGTAGTGTCTATGGAGTAATTTAAATTTTATTCGTGGGGCCGCGGTGGCCGAGGGGTCAAACCTATCGCCTCCCACAAAGGCAATCCGGGTTCGATTCCCAGCGGGGTTGGTCCCCGGATTTTCGCATGTGGGAATCATGCCGAACGATGCCGCTAGCCGGTGGGTTTTCTCGGGGATCTCCCGTTTCCCCCGCCCCTTCATTCCGGCGCTGCTCCATACTCACGTCATGCCACCCCACCAGCGCTAAAGACCTCGATGTTGAGCGCTGACCAAAATCTCTCACTCTCAATGTTATTCGTAACTTTATCGATTCTTAACTCTACGGCCTAAAACTGGCGAGACTGAGGAACGCATATCTTAGAATTTAATTTTCAAGTTAGATACTTAGTTAACGTAAAACTAATTTTTTAATATCTTCAACAGATTACTTCTAAATCTTGTTTGACACGTCCACTGAACACCGAAGACTAAATTACTTAACACAGCTTTATTTTCTAAGGCCCAGAACACCCTCCATTTTGAACTAGACGACGAAAAGAGACAGGTACATGCGCGTAGTGAAGCGGAGTGGAGGTGAAGCCGAGACCACAAGGACAGGGAACGTATTTGGAAATGCCAAGCACGAGTGCTGCGATCTGGTTACGGAATCGGAACCGTGAGGAGGGAGACACGTGTCTTGAGGCAGGGAGCTTCAGCAATGAGAGCGTGACGGTACTGTCGCTTGGAAGTGCTACGTATATGACTTCTTTTTGTTCTAAATGTGGGTGTCATACAAAAGTGACTGGGACAGAAAACATCTTCTGTAAAAAAACCAATAACACATTACTGGCAGCCGCAGACATTTTCTTCACATTTTAATTGCGATTGTGCTCTGTTTTTTTTCGACCAGTGCTGCAATCACCTTTATATAAAATATATTTCCCAAGACCCGGAAATTCATGTTCTTTTCCCGAGAAAGGTGCTCTCAAAATTTGAATGTTCCGTTGACCGACGGTTATTATCGGGTACCTCCCGCTTTCCCCTTTCTTGTATTTGGCCAACGTTTCTTCCTTAGAGGAAGCTAAAGACCACTTATTCACATGAGGCATTACAGGCTATTGAATTCTTAAATCATTGGTCATGGAATATTACCGTTATAATATTGTTTCTATTACTATAGCACTAGTTTATACCATAAACAGCAAAACGTTTTGCTGGTAGTTTGATTATTGTTGTCCAAATATTGTCGAAGCTGTTCTGAAACAATGGAAATAATTTTCTGTAGAAAATACTATTTATTCTTTACTAGAAAGAGCAAATTTACACTGTTATAGGAACGATATTTACAGTTGAAAAAACAGTACTAATAAAAAGCAATTTACCTGTTAGTCCTATTTGTATACTCCTACACAACTTCAATAAACTTAGTTCTCTCTATACTTGCTGTTTATGTGTTTGTTACGTGGTCAGTCGTAATTTTTTTTGTTTTGTTTTAAAATCAACTCGCGATGTAAATTGAGTTATCTGCACAGTATATTTTGTCTTACATTGTAACTGGCATTACATCATGCGGATAAAAAATAGGCCTCAGGACTGTAGAAATGAACTGGATGTTATGCTAAACAGAGTTTATCAGCATTTACGAGTAGCAATCTAGTAAACTCTGTAATAAAACTAATTCAAATGCGTCTTCAATTTTAACGCATATATTTGTCAAATGCTAACTCGAATATTGGGGTTCTATTAATGCTGAATGATAACACCGGAAATTATTTCTTTAGATATTTCGGAAACTCCGACCTTGGTTTGTCAGTCCCACGATATATGATGTACTAGGTGCCTTATCTGTCCGGAACCTTATGCTGAAGTTCCTTTTCTCAATTGAAGTGCGCAGTGCCGCGTCTCTCAACTGCGGCGATTCCGAGCATCCACCATTAGTGGCAAGAAGTAAAGAATCTAAAATATAAATGTCCTCAAAATTCTCTGCCGGACACAAATTCGTGGACTCCCACGAATGCCCGCGGTGAATCCGCGGCATGTCCACACTTCGTGGCGGTCACAACAAGAGTCCCCTTGAATTTTCTACTCCACGTCCAACCAATCGCAGCTCTCTGTCGGTGCCTGAAAGTATCAAACCCGGACTTTCCCCTGAATCGATTTAATATTTATTTTCCAAACTAACACATATGAAGCCTAACATTAACATACATTTGAACTTGTTTAAAAAATTTGAACCCTTTATGATGACTAGTAACAAAATTAAATATTACATTGCACAGCAGGGGGGTTGGCGTAGCCACGTCTCTATATGACCTAGTTTACAGCCTCCGAGCTGTCTCTCCCACATCGGCTCAAGGTCGCTGGCTAGTTCTCATCCCTTGGTTTCCAACTATCTCTTCCCTGCTGTGTTAAGGGCCAACTAGCTAGACGTGACACAATTAGGCCTAAACACCCCTTTCAAACCCTGCACCTCTCGCTGGTACGTAAAACCAAAACCGAATTATTGTAATTGAGTAACATTAAACAAACAATTCTGAATACAACGCAATTTTAACTGACTCTGCTCGACTATTCTGACATGAACTACTGTATTTACATTTTATACAATATTTGATCATTATTAACAGCTAAACAGCCTGTTACCTACTCCTCACATAAATGTATGACTTTGTAGGGATTTGCTTATTTGTTTCATTCATCCTTTACCAAGAATTGCCCGCATGGTTTTCCTGTCCTGGTAAACATGTCCTTGCAATATTTCAGTAGTGTTACGGCGTGCCACGTTTTTTTCAACGTACACAAGAACATTACTTTAACTCTTGCAGTGCATTATTTATTTTGTTTTAAAACTATTTTTATTGTCTGATTTGAAGAGCATTTTCACCACCAATTGCGTGCCGGTACCAACGGACAAACAAGAATCTGCATTGAAATTTCTAAGTACAGAAGTGTTCCTGAAACTAATTATATTCCAATCTACGTGCAGAATATTTGCTAGACCCATTATTCAGGGGCGTATGATTTTTAAAATTATTAATATTCGTCGGGGTTTTCGTGTAGACATGCTGTGGAGTCAGTTTAGAACAAAGAGAAGCAGTTTTCTAGTACGAGCACATTTAAAACAAGACTGATCTACTTATTTCCTTTATAATGGAAATGGAAAACGAAATTACTAATGATTAATACTTATTTTACGAAATAAAACTGGCACTTATCTTCTTAAACTTGCCACAGAATAAAATATATTTTTAACCCCCGACGCAAAAAGAGGGGTGTTATAATGTTTGACGTGTCTGTGTGTGTATCTGTGTATCTGTGTAGCTCAGTGTCTGTCTGTGGCATCGTAGCTCCTAAATGAATGGACCTATTTTGATGCGGTTTCACTTGTTTGAAACCTGATGTGATCGAGATGGTTCTTAACTATGATTAAAGAAAATCTGTCCAGCCGTTTAATGAACTTTGTTCTAATTTTTAACTTTTTTTTCAAGTAGCGTTGCTTAGCAACGACGCACTGAATGCAGCTACATACTCATTGTTTTCATTTTCGTTGTAAATGATGAATCCTAGATATTTCTGAGTGAATGTGAGCAATTATGCTATGGTCTGATCAATTTAATATTTAGAATCCTGTGAGTCAGGGGTTTGTTTAAATATTTTTAATATTTGCGAGTTATTATATGATAATATATTATAATAAAACATTATGTTATATTGAATTAAAACATAATTTCTAATGTCATGTTTAACTAGCAGTATATTTTATTGTATTATATACAAATTCAAACTTACAATGTAATTTTACTCTCTACGCTATGTTTTATTTTATTTATTCAAACCTATAATGTAATTTTATTCTCTATGCTATGTTTTGTTTTGGCTGTTGACAAACATTAAATCCCACTCTTTTCGTCACAGAAATTAACCCACTTAAACACATAATTTAAAAAAAAAATTGACGTAATTTCCAAAAGTACATAAATCATTCACCATAACAACAATGCACTGAATGGACAGAAATATGCAAACACAAACTAATATTTGTAATGATATTCAAATTGTGAAAATAGTGGTAGTTCACTCTTTATTACATAAAAATTAGCACACAAAACTGTTAAAAGGAAACAGTAGGCATCATATCATCATCAAGAACAATACACATAAGAAACTGAAACGTTACGAAGTCTTAAATTGAGATGTTTCCAAGACTAAAGCTCCATACTGTATATCCTTCTGTTCTGTGCTGAAATTCAGATAATAGCGATTTTATGATTTCTTATTATTACGAAATTCGTGTTCTGCATGTGACTTCATAGCTGAAGTTATTACGGTTCATTACTGACCATCATACACTATCGTCATATTCAGTCATTGGTTGCAGGAAACTGAAAAATGACGTAAGCTCTTAGATATTAAGAAATTATTGTTTCAAATAACACGTGGTAGGACGGACGGTATTTTTATTTGTACTCGTTAAAATTTTGCGCTATGTATAGTGGGTTTTATGCAACTTGCAGCAGTGTGTTGAAACAATATGTCAAAATCAGTGATATGGTTTAACGCTTGTACTGTTATATCATCAGAATATAATAAAGATACTAATGTTCAGTGAAATATTCTATTTTGAAGTAGTCTGACCTGCAAGGTTGTTACGGTTACAATAAGACCAATAAATATGAACATTTAGTAAAACCGTTAGTTTCATATCCCCGGAATAACTGACATTTAAGTGCGTGGTGTCGTCTGTTTCATTTCATTGCACGGTTCGGCAGATTTGATACAGCTTTTTGAGGACAGCGAACTGCGTGGGAAACACCTGTTAGCATAACCGGTCATCGTGGGACTTGACACCTGCCACATATATGAGTCGCTGCTGTAGACGTGGGATGCCACAATAATACAGCTGTGGACTCTGCTGTCCGTCTCTCACTATTGGCTGTTCAATTTCGTCATCACGTTTCTGCGCATCCGTTCTGCGCAAGCCTTCCTTCTCCTCTTTTATTCATCCCCTGTGACAATTAGTTTAGGTTAGTTTATGTAAGTTTACGTTAGTTCAAATTAGTTTAGATTAGCTTAAAGCATAAAAAATATATGCTCTAATTCTAATGTTTTGTTAGGTTAAGAAACTACAATAAAACATTAAAAAAACCGGCGCTGCTCCGCGACTCGCGCATGCGCAGAACGATGCGCACGCAGTTCAAACCAGCCAATAGGTGAAGGGGAACAGAGCCCACAGCCTTACGTTGCCACAAGTGGCAGCTGGGTGTAGGGTAAACCTAACCTACAGAAACGAGGACTAATTAAGTGCTCGTGTCACTAATAATATAAGAATTGTTTCTTTATTTCATCCAGATTCAAAATCTGGCAATATTTACTTTGGCATATTTTAATAGGGACTTAATTACTTTACCTTACATTACGTTATGAAATAACTACGCTAATTTAAAATTTAAGATAATAATGTTTTCTCACCATGTAGTAAAGACTAAATAACTCATAGTGGCAATTTAGTCTAATAATGATAATTCATCACACCTTTAATTTGTTGTAGCCTACTAAAAAGAATAATCTTAAGAAAAGTGGTGAGACAACTTCTAAAGTGGCCAATGTTATAACCACTGTGACGGTTTGTTGCTTTGTGTTATGCTGTGTAATGTATGGCCACTTTGTTTTAAGCTAAATTATTTTATTTATCCACCAGGGCAGACCCTAGTGCTGAATCAATTTATAAACAACTTACTAATCACTTCATGCAGAAGAATAGGATGGACCCGGCAATTGGTAGGAGTAGAAATGCAAAGCAGGCAAGTTACAAATGTTCCCTCTCATTGCATAAATTTTCCGTCGTTCACTGACTTAGGTCATAGATCCCATCTTTGCACTCAAAAGATAGGTCTACCCTATATATCTGTATAGTGCCTTGCTTCTGCGATGATAGTTTACATTATACTACATAATAGTAGGCTGCACTGTCAGAGCAGAACTGAGGTAAGGCCAAATTTCTTAAGGTATGAAAGGAAAGCAACATAGATTAAAGTATAATGAATAAAATTTAATTGACCGAACAATGGTAAAATTAAAGTGAGTAGGTTTTTGCATGTGAATTATGGGAAAGTTTCAATGAGAAGTGCTGAAGTTTAATGAATGAACTGGATTTGTTTAATATCAAGACATCAGAACGTAAACTAACAACCTTACAGTAATTGAGTGGCTAATGTTACAGAGATGCTCACTAAATATTCTCGCAGTTATAAATCTGGTAAATGCCTGATTTAAATTTTAATACAGAAAGCATTGACAGGCCCATGAATTTATTATTCTTCCGTTATCTGTTAAGATTAAAGTGATGTTTTAAATAACCAGGCTTAGGTGACAAAATGTGACAAAAATATCAATATTGTGTCTTAAATATTGATTAAGACACAGTAAGTTGTTTTTTGGTAGGTTTAAGTAATAGGGTAATTTAAGCGTAGTCAAGACTCAGTTTATAAACAAAACATGTGTAAGTCTTTTCATCAAGATTCTTCCTCCCTTGTTCAACCTAAATTAAAGCTGTCATGCATGTTTTCCTTGGAAGCAACTGTGTTATATAAATTACGGCACTTTCTTTTACAATAAGGAGATGTGAGAAAACAAATTATTAACTTCGTTTTCGAATGTTTTGTCTCGGGTATTGTAAGGATTACGAGCAAAAGAATATCGTATAATTTTTGTCAGATCTATCAAACCATAAATCGTCACGTATAGATACATTTCCATTTTCATTCTTTCATTCCCTTCAGTTATTTATTTGTGAAAAGCAATTTTTTCTCCTGGAAGATTTTTCGTTAACACCATGCACAAGGGTTACGATAAGTTTTTTTTAAGCTGCGGTAAATCAACAAACAACCATTCCCGTGTGTTTTATTTCCCTGAAAATAAGTGTTATACTTTGATATAATTGTGTATGGAATGTAAAAATGTGCACCTATTATTGTATGTTTTAGATATTTAATTACAGGTTGATGAAAACAAAACTTAAAAAATTATATAAAACTGAGAAAATGGAAATAACTCAATGAAATTTGGGCAAATTTCCTGAGACAGATTTGGTGTAATATAAAGATTCATAACTAGACACGTTAGCTACAATTTGTTGCATGACGTACTTGTGTAAACGCCGTGAGTTCCATGTAACCGGTAGAACCTTGAGTTTGTCGTGGAGAAAATATTTTTGCACCATTTTGTTTTAATATCTTACGTGCACATCGATAGCTCTGCTTCATGATTATTAGTAGACTGGAAAATGTTGTAACTTCTATGTCCTGCACCTTGCACGGTAGAATCCATTGTCCTGTGTAGACTCAGACCCCTACAATTTGTTCATTGGCTGCTGCTCCACTACGTAGCAAGTTTCACCCAGTAACTGAAAGCTCGGAATTTTGCATTGTTTTCGCTCAAGTTTTGACTGGCTAAGAGTTCCTCAGGGTGATGTGATCAAATAACAGATGTCAATGTAACATACAATCAAGCTTGTTTTAAGATCAATTCGCGAAATTGGCCACTGCAAGGCACTGAAACCAAATGGTGTAAAAATCTTTTCGCAACACATGGCTTTGTAATCGGAACACAACGATCGGTGCCTTGGAGCGCACGGCACTAAGGTCGAATTTTGCTCGCTCACCACGTGTCTCGTCGCCTCTAAGAGCAATGCCTCTAAGAGCAATCCTCTCAGCATGGTTTAGTCTTCTCGAGTAGGAACAAGGCACAATCACAGCAGCAACTCCACTGCTTTACCTGTTGACTAACATGAAGATAGTGGTTCCAGTTTTGATAATTTCGAGGTTTGGCTGCAGTTTGCGTGACGTCACTGGTGTACAGCGCAGCACATCACGAATTATTCGACCGGTGGGTTTCGCCCATTTGTTATTCTTACTACGGATAAACAACCAGACAGATATATATATACCGATGGTGTTTTGCAAGAAGGGTGTTACCAATAAGTAGAGACATGCAAATTTCGCGTTATCATTTGGTAGCAGACTAAACTTCACTTTCCTATACATAACAGAGCATAATATGCGATTCAATTGGCCACGAACTTTTATGTGTTGTCATTTACGTGTGTTACGTCTTTACAGAGATTGGCCTCTCTACCGTGTAAGCATTCTCCGCGGCAAGTCACGACAATATCGGCCAACGGGAGACGCCGAACAAGCCTATAGTCACTTGGAGTCTAATCAGCTGTCAGAAAATAACGCGAATTTTGCATGTCTCTACCAATAAGCCTCACATATGTTGATAACTCCCTTTTTGCAAAGCACCATATATATAAAGCTGTTAAAACCGTTGGCTGATCACGAGAAAATGTAAAAAAGATTCAACTTTCTGTAGAGACGCCAGACGGCTGTGTGTGTGTTGGTGTGCGTAAAATGATATTTCACCATTTCAATGGGCCACTGAAAAATCCTATGCCTTAACATCAACGTTGTAATTTACCTACGATAAAAGCCATGTAAAAACGTGTTAACCAATCTTACAAAGAGCACGTTACTATAGTGATTTCGAAGTTATGCTGGACAATTGAGATACATATTTTATTCTGTCTTACCTTCAGGATTACTTTTCCTCAGTAGTAGTGTTGGTTGCTAGTCGGACTAGCAATACGTAGCAAGGATTATTATAGAACTATATGAAACATTATTAAATATTCTATGGAAGGCGAGCTTACCTATCTGTCTAACTCTCGCTATGCCACTGGATTTATATATGCAAACCTTATAGACTCTTCTTGCCAGATAAGGTTTACAATTTTCCAAGATTGTAATATTTTGTCTTACAAATAACGTACGGTACCTATGACCTAAACGCACCGGGAGGAGCAAGAGATAAGTTTAGCAAGTTAGGTATTCGTGTCTAGCACTGTGGCTTTTAAATCAGTAAAATTAATTTACAGTGATAAAAATTATAGGAGACGAAAAATCCAATAAATATCTGAGGTTTAGTTATTAGAAAATTAAAAATATCCTCTTGTTCTTCAAATCTACTTTAAAAACATTGATCGTTATAAATCTGAAAAATGAAGTGATTTTAATCAGCACTTAACATGTAGGTATTTAGCGCGCGTGAGGGGTGACATGATGTGAGTATGGAGGCCGGGGAAACGGGAGGACTCCGAGAATACCCGCCGACCAACGGCATCGTCCGGCACGATCCCCGCGTGCTGAAACCCTGGGACCGACCCCGCTGGGAATCGAACCAGGATCACCTTGGTAAGAGGCGAGTGCTCTAGCCACTGTGTCAACAGCAGCCTCATAAATATGAAAATCTGGAAATGAAGGCATTAAAGTCGTACTCAAAATGTTTAGCGAAATTAAAGTGCATGGAGTTATCGGAGGATGACAAATAACACAAATACAAATTAGAAAAAAAAATCGGGGGAAAAACAATAAGCTTTGTAGTTTTAAGAGCTATATAACTATTAGAATTAATTGGTTTGTGGACAGACGCCATTGCTAATTTTTTTTTCAAACTTGTGATGAATGACAAAGTACAAAAAAAGTTAAAGAACAACAAATTATATAAACGGAAAAAATCCCAAGGGGATTTCGTAATTTTTTTATTTATTTATCTTATTTTTATTTTTTACTATTTTATTAGTTATTATATTAGACAACAAAGAATTCTAGAGATAGAATTCAGTCGAATATCGACACAACACCCAGACACAAAAGAGAGACACAAATATAGAACCAGATACCCAATATGAAAAAAAAGTTGGAAATAGACAACTGTTACCAAAACTGAATGCACTGGTTTACACTTTTATAGCAGCGCTCGCGTTACAGTTAAGAATGAAGTGAAAGTCAATTCATGAAATATCAACATTAGAACAGACTGACAAAGGAAATTCACAGTGCTGGTAACTGTCGTTACTGATGTACATGCAATAGTAAAATGTCCTAAACAAATCTGGCATGTGCAATTGTTGTCTCTCAGTGGGTAATATGATGAACGTATTTTAAAATAAAAACATGCGTATGTTAGGTTGAGACATGTTTTATTACGTTGAACAGTATTGCGTAGCGCAGAAGGTTATATCAGTGAGTATATTCCAAGACGTTGTCTAACAGAACAATTGCTTTCTTTGTCCACCTAAACGTAGCTGCCTCTTTGTCACGTCTTGCAATGACGCGGTATGTGTGTCGAGGTTTAGTCCTATGCTCTGTGCCTTAAATCTGTGCTAATAGAACTGGCAACACTTCCATTCGTGCTAACGGGCAACACCGGCTCTTGCGCAACTGCACAACAACAATACATTCAGCTACATGTTTCTTGAAACCGCTTTCTCACAGTCGAAGGCTGAGAACGGCGCTGGCATTCCTTCCGACATTGCCGTCCACAGAATACAATACACGAAGTAATTTTCCTCTGATAACTTCTGTTGCCGCAGCAGACGATCTGTTCTGTGTAGGCCTCACAACGCCCACAAGCAGCAGACATGGATAACTTTTGCTTGCAATAAATTATCACAGTTGTATTTTAATGATGACGAGTTTTCAGTACGGGGGATGGTTTGAACCTCAGAGGGCGACTAGGTTAGGATGAAACTGTGGTGGTTAGTCATTGTATTCTGCGGTATGCGGATAAGGGAACCAAACAACACTCAGTTCCGAACCCGGGGGAAGCAACTGTACATTTTCCTCCTCAGCGGGCAATCGAACCCAGGACTCTTGGCCCACCGGCTAGTAAAGTTAACCACTTAGCCAAGAGATCGTACTTTGATGAAGGAAAGAATGTAAGATCTATGTCTGAGTGTCTGAGTAAACACTGGCCTAAGACGAAACCTGAATAATTCCTTGTAAAATAAAATTGTTTTATCCTCTAAATGAACATTGAACCACGTTAACTAAATAAATGAAAAATATTTACAGCCATGACAAAAAAAAATTGTTTTCTACAAAAGTATGTCTACGTGTTGTTCATAAAATCTGATGCAGCGGTAAGGTATTATTATTTAAGACGATAAATAGTACTGCGTTCACCGACAGGCATAAGTCGACGCAATCTGAATGAGTAAAATAGACACAGCAAGCAAAAACAACGGATCAGAACGGCAAACAGCCAGTAATCAGCAAACATTCTGGTAGTCATTAATTTTTCAACGAATTACACATTTTCTAACTTATTAAATACACACAAAAACTCATAGCAATAAAGTAAACAGCAAGCAGAACAAACAAACAACATAATAAATACTATAAAATCAATCAAAACCCGCTCATATATTTTATTCTTTTTGATTTGTCATTCATAAATGAGCGTTTTTTATTTTTTTATTTTATTTTATTTTATTTTTTATTTTTTTTAGAAAGGACGAGATCTGTGTTATGTTGCCATAGCTATTAACGTAAATATAAAAATTGCCAGTTTGAACTGGTAAGTGTTTGCGAACTTGTTGTCCTGCTGTGGACTTGAGCCTCTGTCATTTGTTTATAGACTGCTAGTTCTTCTGGAAGATTATTTCACTTGCAGTAGACCTGCATATAGTACACATCTTCTTCATTTGCGGCTCTAACAGCGTATCCAAGTTTATATACTGCAAATAACTTCTGGTCCGAGCTGCATGTAAGAGTACACGAGTTATGAATTGTTTCTGAACTGTATGTTCCTCCTCTTCGTAGCTGTCAATGATTTAGTGCAGGTCATGTCGTAACTTAAATTACACATGGTGTAAGAATAGCACTTTGTTTAATTGGTAACGCGCATGATTGACAGATTGCTTAAATAGTCAAACTCTGCCCTTGTAATAGTTATAATTTAATTTCATCCTTCTCTTTAGGGTTGAAACCGTGATACAGGCGTTAAAAGCTGATCGCGCTGTCTTCAGATATAAAAATAATATTTTTTTTTAAATTTTAAACTATTATTGAATAACTACCATGCATAACTTCGTACCTATTATATGCGTCCCACGTAATTTTTGCTGTTGTTTCAAATCTTACATGTTTTTTAATATGAGAAATTCTTTTTATAATTTTTAGTTCATTTTAAAAACTGGGTTTATTAAATATTCTTTATTTGATACTATTTTCTACTGTAAAGTGTTTTGTGTGTTAAATTTTGCAAAAATGTGTTTTAAAAACGTGGTATATCAAAAATACATTTTTAAAATTTCTTACGTAATTTTTTTTTCAAATTTTTTTCCTCTTTTATTGCCAGTTTTGAGCTATGTTTCCAGTTTAAAATCTCTAGCCCATCGTAAAGCGTCACCGAGTTTAACTAGGTATAGTACAAAAATAATTTTTATTTCTTAAGTAAATATATATATATATATATATATATATATATATATATATATATATATTACAATTTTCCCCTCTTATATAGCATTGCCATCAAGTTCTGAGCAATGTTAAGGTTTCAAGCCTCTTCACCCATTGTAACTCTACGTCAATATTACCAAACAAACTGACAAGAAAGCGAAATAATAAAAACGTGTTAAAATTGAAATGAATGGCAGAAGAGGTTGAGTATACGTCTGTTGTTATAATGCTCGTAAAACACGTATATGTACTCAAGAATGGGAACTACCCACTGTTTCGTAAACGCGCGCCACAGATGTTACTTCGTGACAAAATGTGGCAGCGAAAACTTTAATTTTACATGCTTAATAGTACAACTACTAAAATGCATCAATGAAGTCTGAGTTTTTTTTCTCGTGGTTTCACTTTTATCAGGTAGACAAACACAATACAACATGCGAATGGAACAAAAAAAATACTGTGCATTATTGTATTGTGAGCGCAAACGCTCTTTGCTCGAAGCGCTGAAAACACTGTCATTGAAGTCACACATCATTTAACATCCATACCTTATTCGGAACTCGGATTTCTCCGCAGAAGAGTTGGCATTTATGAATACGTGTATAAATTCGTTCTTTTTTTTTTCTGCACGGTCCAACTCAAACACTATTAAAACATTAGTTTTCCCTAAGAAGAAACTGTACGTACTTTCTCATGAACCTAAAATCGCGAATGAGAGCTGCATTTACAGCAATTTTGTAATATAAATATGTGCAATAAGGTGTAATACATGTCTCCCACGATATTTTCTCTGTATAGTTTTGTGATACTGTAATCGTATTTGTACTTTTATTCACAATATAATTAAAATCAGGCCTTACGAATTTGAAAATGTACCGTTAAAAAATCCACGTTTACAATTTCAAGGTAATTAACCTGCTGGATCTTTTGCAATGAAAGAGATACATTATTGTAGAAATATATGCTTGGATGTATGGTTCATGCGGGAAGTAATGCAGTTTAAACGTGCTCGCTGATAGGTGTGTCCACACAGGCGCTTGTCATGAGAAAGGACAGCACGCTAGTTTAGAACTCAGAATTAAAATTCTGGTCTAGGCGTACCGTCCGTCGCACACCGCGGAACTGAAGCGACGCGACGTTTTGAACTCTGAACACGAACAAACTCCATGGGTTTCCTTCGGCTACAATAACAACTGCAGCCGACGTCAGAACCCTCGGAAACCAAAGAAACGTTCATTCGTGCTGGCAACAGTACACTGCAAAATGCCACCCCTAAGCCAGAAACAAAGAAATGAAATTTCTCAGCTCAGAGAACGCGGATACGGAAATAGTGTTAAATGTAAATCCATGACCTAACGGAATTGTGCGAGAATGCTATGTGGACCTAATCACTCTACGAAACAGTGTACCGAGGACTTAAAGGACCTGCTCCACAATTTTTATTTCGGAATAAATGTGTTTACTGAAATCTTTGAGAGTGCATGACTGGATATAGTTGCTTGGACATACTCCATTGCGAAATATTTCGCAATGGAGTATGTCCAAGCAACTAAATCCAGTCAGATTTTTTTCTTTTCGGCAAAGTATTTTACTTTAATACTTAAAAATAAGTATATTGCTTACACGTACACTAAATAAACATCACCATTTTGAAGTCAATGCCACAATGCGATTAGCCAATAAATAGCAGAGAAGAAAAGTGCTCTTTCAGCATAAAACAATGTATAAAATTTGGTACGACAAATATAAAGATTCCTTCCGTTAACCTGCTGGCCCATTTTTAAGTCGTAAAACATTAAGATGACACGGGAAAACGTATTGTAAAAAGATGCATCATAACAACGAAGAAGTAGGAAACTTCCCATAATATTACTGGTGAAGACTCTCCGGCCACTATTCGGCAACCCCATCTGCATGAGGAACATGTAATGTAAGCGGCTACATAAGATTATCTGTACTGTAACTATTTTGCAATATCTTTTGTTTTATAAAGCATTAGCAATGCGCCCGCGGCTTTTCTCGCGTATGTTACTCATAACAGATAATATTTGCTTTAAGTGAAAAACCTCTTTGTACACCAGATAGGTAGTTCAGTCATCAAGTGCGTTAGAATGACAAATCTGCTAGTTGAGATAACTCTGCAGCAGAATAAGTAGCTTTAGTTGTCCACACGAAAAGCAGTCTTTAAGTTTTTCCCTACCACTAACATAAACTACGCCTGCGCCTTATTTATAGTCACAGCAAAGTTGACATTGTGCGGTAATTACAACTCTTTAATATAATAGATTAAACGAATGAAATACTGTAATATGATATTACAATAATAAGGTAGGTATACATACTACGTAGTGTGAAACTATAACATGATAGATTGGGCGCCAGAGAATTATTTATACAGGCCACACAATCATTGAATATGCTATGGAAGACTGCGAAAATAAATGGAGTACAACACGATGTTAAAATAGGAACCAATTACTATATATTATAGTGGTTAAGATGCTGCCCTCCTTAATACACCTTCCTTACATACCAAACGCAAAATTAGTGTAACTGGTACAAATGTTGATCCTCATTAAGTGTTTCACACTTAAAACACAACATTCAAGTGCTCCGGAAGTTAAGACGATAGAGGGGAAATTGGGTCTCTCAATCCCCAACCTCTGAGTACAGTCGAGTTCATTCTTCTTTACATTCCTTCTAACCAGGGTCAGTTTTCAGTGCATCAATATAAAGACATAAAAATAAAAAATAAAGATTTCACCAATTGCAGTGCTGCGATGTAGAATGTTGTAACCAAACCATCACGGATATCTGCGTTGATATAATTTCAGGCACTCATCAATCATAAAATAAACAGCGTTTGAACACTTGCATTGCCCCTCACTATCAACTGTTATATAATTGTTTTAAACTTTACACTAAAATGCCTTAGAGAAGTAGTTACTCATATCATACATAAAACTTATTGCTTTATGGTTGTCAGGCTATGAGTAATACACTTATGTGTATTAAATTTCTGTGACAGTAATCTGGAAGTTTTTCCAAGAACAATAAACAAATATTAGCTATATTTCAGAGAGAAAAAATATTTCTTAAACACTAATTTAAATAAATTATAAATATTACAATAATTTTGGAAGGTGGTTCCTGTTCTATATTAAAATGAGACATTAAATGCAGGTGCAAAATTACACAATAAGGAATTAAAACATACAGTCATAACACAGTATTAGAATACCATACATTAATCATTGGAATGCTACTTTCAATAATATTAAAATTTACAATACGCAGTTAACGTGGTATGAAGATTGATTTCCCTACATTGGTGATGGTGCCCTCAATGACATATTTGTTTTCAAAACCTTCACTTGAAGGTAAGTGCCATTAGGGAGTTTTCGCGGGATAATGAATGTTTCGCAGAATGATAAACGTATTTTGTGCCCCAACATTGAGATTAGTGTGATGGTATATGTGGGCTGATGCTGTCGAGGAACTTCAGTAGATAATGGACATCATAGCATAATCCATTTTTACACCTTATGAAAAATTTCATCCAAATTGCACTAATTTCATCTACCTTGTTGTTCTTATGTGGCAGAATTGGATGTTATTGCAGCCGTAAAGCAATTTGAGCCGAAACTTCCCGAACAATAGACAGGAACTGCAAACAGTGCTACATATGGTCGAAATTTTTCACGAAAACTAATTTTAAAAATGAAATATTAATTTCGTAGGCTTGTTTTACAATAACACGTCTCGATAGAACTGTAGAGTGAAATTCCTGTATAATTTAATTCTCGCTGGTCGTACTTGCTTTTCGGATCGTCTGCCTTGAAAGTTTACAAAGTAAGTTTTCTTTCTAATAATTAAGTTATCTTAAAACATTAAAAAAAACTTGCATAACTTTTAGGTACTTACGTTGACATCATTCTTACGCTAACAACCACCTCAATATCTCTACTGGTTAGGTAAGTGTTATCGGCAGATAGAAAACAAATTTTATACATTTTCTCCCCTTTAGGTTTCGAATTTAGAAAAATCGTAATTTCACGTCTTATACATTTGTGCAAGTATCCAAGTGAAGTGAAAATCACGACGATAGTCCTTTCAGTGGAAGCAAAATCGATCATTCATAAAAAAAAACACAGATCACCCCTGCGCAGTACTGAGAGTTCTAGTTCTGAAAAACAAAACTTAAAACCTTTTTGCGGCTATTTACCTTATCACGAAGAAAAAATAAACTGATTATCTCGATGGGTTCGATATATACTGAGGTCTCATCTAAAACACATTCCAGGTCTTTTCACCTCCTAAGATATCGAATTTCGAAAAACCCTTGAATCATATTTTAGACTACTTAACTGGTGTCTCATAGACATGAAAAAAAAACCGTCTGCTGGGTTCAAGATATATCGACGATTATTTGAAAACAAAATTTACCACTTTTCACTTCCTTATGTGGGGAATTTCGAAAATTCGTGAAATTATTTTTCAGGTAAGAGAATAAGCATCAATCTTAAACAAAAATCACGTCGCTAAATAAAATATCAATGGGGTCGATATGTATCGATTGTGAATAGAAAACTAATTGTACCCTTTATTTACCTCTTTGGGGCCTAATTCGGAAAATATTTATAAACGGTGTTTTAGTTATTTACATAAGCATCAATCTAAAGCAAAAATCACTCTGATGCCTCGATTGGTTCGATAGATAGAGGAATAATCTAAAACACATTTTACATATTTCCACCCCTTATTATCAAATTTCGAAATGCCTTGGTGTCCTGTGTTAGTCAATTGTATACATAACCAAATGAAGTGAAATTCACGATGATAGCTAATTGTGTTCCACTTATATAGACGAATTATAAAAAAAAATATTTTCCCCCGTTTTACTGCTTGGAGGTTGAATTTTTAAAAAACATAAAAATTCTTGTATTGAATTGAAAAGAATCCTGAAATGGGCTAATGTGCATTTTTATGTGTGTCTGATTAAAGTAAAAAATCGCGATGATAGACCGTCGGGTTCGAGCTCTATCGAAGTTTCTTCGAAAATACATTTCACCCCTTTTTACCCCCTTAGAGGTCGAATTTGGAAAATATACCTTCTTAGTGGTCACCTACGACCTACGACACAACATTTTTTTTTTTTTTTTTTTTTTTTCTTCACGATTCTAGGTCCAGTGGTTAGGGCTGCAGTTTGATGTCAGTCAGTCATTCAGTCAGTCAGTGTTCTCTGTTATGTATAGAGATTAAGTAAGTACTTTGAATGGTAATTCATATTTATCTAATTGTATTGACACAACCAACACACATTAACTTATCTAAATTCTGCGACTATCGGGTTGAAAGGAAACTCAAAAGAATAGAGAAACTAAACTTTGTAGTTGCTTTCACATTGTTTTAAACTCAAGCAAAGTAAAGTATGATGACAAAATTAAAGACTGCGGCAGCAAAATTGACCAGAGAGTTGAAAATTTGTAATCAAGATCAGTTCTCCGGATAATCACCAACGACTTGGGTCAATGGCATCAGCAAATCGGAGAGGCACGGGCATTAAATAATGGTCCAATGCTTGTCTCATAATTGAGTCCGAAGTAGTTGATATGCGTGCAAGAGTCACCTTACCTTTAGCACATGTTTACTCCTGTCCAGGAAAACCAATGGCCCAAGGAAGGCGTCTGCCATAAGTAATCTTGCTGAAGAGATCGGACGAGTAGTTGGCTGATAGTGCCGTGCACATCGGGAAAGTTTTGGGTGTTACCTCTCCTATGAGCTGCCAGGATAATAACAACATTAAAATATCAAAATTAAATAAATATTGTCTTTGTTTTTAGAATTCGTAATTGTTACAAATCTTCTAAACAATTAATGAAAGTGCGAACATAAATTTGTCGTTTACTACGTTATTAAACACGTCTCGAAACAATTATGTTGTCAGTAAAAATTAACTGGAGATACAGTCATAAAAAAGCAGGAGGTGAGACGAGATTCCTGCCAGGTACAGAGGAGCATGCTAGGTGGTACTGACAAGAAACTGAATATGTCATCAGTTGGACAGCACAGAAACGAACACTACTTCAACTGTCCCCAAACGACCAGTATTGCAGCACGCCTGCATGACACGAACTCAATGAGATGATCAAAGATTAGAGACATGCAAATTTCGCGTTATTATCTGACAACAGACTGGACTCCAAGTAACGACGTGTTTAGCGAGCCTGAAGTACTATTTAACCAATGATAGCTATAACTTCGACTGTAAAATGCCGACCTTCCTGTAATGCGGACTCACAAAGATACGAAGGTCCGGAACCAAAGTGTCACGAAGTGTGTTCGGATGAGTCAGTGTATTCAAGCCTATCGCGAAATAAATTTCGAGAATATATTTGAGGAGAGGTTAGATTTTGAACTCAAGAACACACTTCAGCGATTGGTTAGCTATTCATTTGACTCGTTTTCAAGTATTCCGAACTAATAGCAAGCCTGCATGAAAACATTTGCTGACTCCTTGGTTACCTCGGCAGATGTACAACTAGCCAATTACTGGAAGGAATAGCATCAAATGAACAAGTAGCTGAAGACAGAGTGTTCACAGAACTGTGGCGTCTATCCTTTAGATAACTGAAACCGTGAAATATACGCATCTCTAGTGATAATTAATAAATGTACGTGAATTTCGCGAATATATCCTGCAGAAGCCTAGATTTCACAGTCCTGTACAATTGGCCACAATTGGTTTGTTATCCATTAGCGTCTAACCGTAAAAGTTGGATGCACATGGCAGCCCCACGAATCACTTCTTTATCTACAGGAACATGAAAATTTCACACTGTTTTTGCTTACTAGCTAGAACTAAAGTAACTAAAAATTTGTGTCACGTGCAGGGCACGAAATTTTTGGGGTAAAATGTTTGCACCACTTTGTTTCAAAGCTTTTCTTCATGATTAATGTTAGTGGAATGTGTGCAGAGATGTCTCACATTTGACTGCACCAATCAGAACAAGGTTACTGCGATCTTACACGTCTGTAATATTCGGGTAGAAACCCAAGAAGCTGAGAGTTAAAAACATCCACTCACTGACCATGAAGCAGAACTGTAGGTGTGCACGTAACATTTTGAAACGAAGTGGTGCAAAAATATTTTCACAAAAGCGTCCAGATTATAATTATTTGACATTTCCTGTAGGTCGCTGAGCCAATAACAAATAAGTGACTAAATACAGACCTAGTCATGTATCACTGTGTCCGCGAGCAGCGAATGAGCAGCCCCTGTCTGCTTGAGTTCACAGGTATTCATGGAGGTTAGCTTACAGGTCATTGAACCCTCGAATTTTCACGACCTCTTCTTATGTATCCCTGGTAGAGACACCAGGTTTTGTCGAAAATATTATTTCGTTAACTTTTCAATGCCTTAAGTATACTTCTGCAGTCAGTGATAGGATGTTTTTAACGCTCGCTAGTATTGAGGTTTTACTGGTAAATAACATACGTGTGGTGTCTTAGTACCATAATTCTGATTCGCGCAGTCAAATAAACGACGCCTTTGCACAGAAACATGCTGACAATAATCATGAAGCAGAGTTGCAGACAGTGGCGGCTCGTGGGTTGTTGCCAGGTATGGCTGCAGTTGCCAAGAGCTGTACAAGGTTGTGCGCTGGTTGACTATACAACCACTGACACGTTGATGTGCAGGTGCCCCTTACTACTAATTGGTCACAGAAGATCTAGTAGCCGGGAAATATTTCATGGTCGTTGGTCTACGGCGCGTCCATCAAGAGTGTACAGTTCCGACTACCTGCAGCCCCACCTGGCAACAACCCACGAACCACCACTGGTTGCAGACATGAACGCAAGGCACTGATACCAGTTGGTACAAAGACCTTTTAACGAAAATCTAGGGTCCCAAATTACTGGCCGTCGAAGGCGTGTCAATCACAACAGTGACAGTGAAGCGTATGATATTGGCGTTCAGACTGTCCCAGAATATATCCGCGAAATTTACACTCTCTTCTATTTATTACAGCTACAAGATTGTGGCGAAAAGGTTTTTGCACCATTTGGTTTCATTGCCGTAATGCATATACGCAGGTCTGCTTCGTTGATATTAGTAGCTTGTCTTTGTTCAGACACGCCTCTCGTTTGACTGCACTAATCTTAATAAAATTATTGTGACACCATACATATATGATTTACCACTAGAATCCCAAGTCACGACAATGATAGATCATCCAATCACTTATCATTAAGGAGAGCTTCAAATTTGCACTTAAGACATCGAAACCAAAACCTTTCGCCACAAAACCATGGCTCGACTAATGATCAAACCATTTGCACATGTTTGGGTGGCAGTTTGTCTTCTGCACGCGCAACTACTCTGTGTCTGCACTACGCGCACATGTGAAAGGGAGGACGGTCTTCTTGTCTGCCTACTGGAGACATTGAGCAGCTGCAATGACGCCCCCCTCCAAGACACTTTCTCAGACCGCCGTCTCTCGCAGAGTCATGAGCGAAGACGCCTGATGACAGACGGGTCCATGCAGTCACCAGTGACATAAGCACCCAACTGAGGTCCGCTAGTTGATTACCACCGTCCCTTGACGGCGTTATCTTGCCGCTTCTTCCCAGCGCAGCGCCAGCTTGGCAGTGTGCTTGTATTCTGTCTCTGGGTTGAGGCCATTATCCACCATTTCAACTACTTTTACGATAATTATTTTTTAATCCTAAAGAGAGGTGATATCGAAAAACTGTTGCACAGTTTTCTTTTTAAAAAAGGGTTTACTATTTTAACTAAGTTTATCAGACAAAATACACAATGGTCTCAGCTAACTATACAATTAAGGAAATTCCCATTAAATAACTAATAAGCTAAATCTATATAACTTTCCATCTACAAAAGTTAGACTACATAGTAAAAACTATTTTCAACAAAACTGTGCAATAGTTTTTCCGATATCTCCTCTCGTTTAGGAATAAAAAAATTACTATCGTGAAAGCAGTATAAATGATGCATCGTGAGGCCATTGGTGCATGTAAAACAGAAAACTTTAGAAGTTCAAGCATAATTTCAGAACGCCCGCTCCAGAAAACGTTTTTTTTTTTTGTAATACCGTTATCAGTGAGGTAGAAAATGAACATAAAATCTTTACGTAGTTAATTGACTTACTTACATTACAGATTTGACCATTCATTAGTTGCTTAAAGTAAAATGAAGTTTTGTAACTTTTGTATCGACATTTTTTTTCATTTTGATACAAGATATCGTTTCAACCAATAGTGTGCACGAGAAGATGGATGTATCATCCAATAACCACAATCTCAGTCATTGCAGTATATTGTGATAATCTGTTGTGTCCGGTAGACATGTCGACAACACGTTCTCAAGATTGTATTTTCAGGTATAATATCCTTCCTTTGCAAAGCTACCAGTAGGGACCTGAAAAATTCGCGTTTTATTTTGGTCACAAGCTAGATTTCAAGCAAATTTAACTTCATGTCACTTTCGCAGCTAGCCCTCGATTTGGCACCTGCTGGAGGACGATGAGCCAATAATAAAGAATGTGGTGTAACTGTGTAACCTAGCAGACATAGGTGGAGAGGGGGGGGGGGCTCATATTGTCTTAGGTATACACAGTTATTGTTGGAGGCTAGTCCATAGATCAGTGACCCGGGCATTTTTGCGATTTCTAGCTATCACGTTTCGACACTGGCAAAATTCGTTCCTGAGTCACCGATCACTGAAGTGCAATGCTGCAGAAACGTAAAGCTCGTGTCATGTAGATGGCAAACAACGAATCGACGAAAAATCAAAGCAGTCACCCTAGTTTTATGTCAAGTGCTTTTAAAAGAATTGTCTGGCAATTGCAAGAACCTCCATGCTCCCAAGCCAACAAGTCGAGTCAGGAGGTCTCCTGGCACGGTGTAACGACATGCGCGGTCCCTGTTTGTTATGTAAGCCGACGTTCGGGAGATATCAACATAAGCCGTTGTCACAAACATGAAACACGAGATATAACCTCGGCGGAAGCAAATCTCGGTCACGCGCCATAACCTTGCGGGGCGGGTGGGGGAAACTCAGTACTCAAAATAGCAAGCGAATATCTAAATACGAACTTGAAAGGCATGGGAATCAAAATTAAGTTATATTCCACTACAAAGTTTCACAGGAGATTCAAAAGGTTAGTCAGGGCATCAATTAAATCCTGAAGATGGAATAGCGACACAACCGTGAGACTTGAATTGAAATTTGTAATGGCTATTTAAATGGAATCCTTAATTCCTACTTACTGACAGCGACATTTCAAACTAATCAACCTAGGTAAATTAACGCGTAGAGATTTAGTGTCCAGTGCACTCAAATAGTTCGCCAACGTATGTGTATAAACAAGGTTTCCGGTGGTAAAATTTTACTAATTAGTATCACTGAAAGGTTTTTTAATGCGTTTGCAAAAAAAAAAAAAAAAAAAACTAGCTCCGTCACATGAAACCTGATGCAAAGCGAAACAGACGCAAGTGTGGCAAAGCACCGTAAAAGAAAATTTTCAGGAGATTATTTCTGCCAAATTATTTTGTGGTAAACACAGCATTATTTTGTGGGAGCCACTAAATAATTTGCAGCTGCCACAAAGTATTTTGCTGTGAACATCATAAAACACGCTAGAAGGAGTCCGTCCAGTCGGAAACGTTTTACAATACGCAATAACTAGTCGTATGCAAAGTCCGTGTTTAGAGAAAATATTCGACCAATCACACCTTTATCAATGACTTTGTGGCTTTATTTTGCTTCTCTTTACTGTATGAATAGCAATACTGATTTATCACGGGGTTGGTTGACTGATTGCTAAGCTTCGATACAACATGTTTCAAATCTGCCGTTCATCTTTCGTTATTAGTTTTTCCGCGTCTGGCCGGGCTAATGATGTCTGGCGCGTCGCTGCTCAATATTTGTTATTCTCCTTTAAATAATTAGATAGGCCCTAACAATGCTCCAATCATACAGAACACAATTACCTTTGCAAAATACGGCGGATTCTTGCGATTTCTCACTATCTTTAGATATGAATTCTATTACTCTATGAAAGGCGGGTTTAAACTGTCTTTACGCCTTGTCGACAATAAGGTAATTGCAGACGGTGAATCACAACTTTGCACCAGGACAGAAACTAGGAATCGGACATGGTATTTTAAGGATCCATCCTAGCATTTGCCTAGAACGATTTCTGAAAAACATGAGAAACCGAAATCAGGATGACCGTAGCCGGGAATCAAATCCGAGTCCTCCCGAGTGCGAGTCCATCTTGTTACCGTTGTGCGACCTCGTATTGCAGGCATATAGCTGTATGAACCGCTAGCCCTCGGAATACAGAGCAGCCTTACCAAAAGAATACGTTCTTCAGATTTTAAATAAGTTCATGTAAACACCACAATAATATCACTGCATTATATTCTTGAGGACTGTATCGTTTCACTGAGTTGATCGCTATTTTGTCAGCAATGTAGCCTCAAGAACCGCCAGCCTGTAAGGCTAATTTCGTAAGTTTGTTTCTATCAGACTGTAGTTAAGATGAGTTACGCGTTTAAATGTGTAAATAAACGAACAGCTCTCTATCGGATTAACGCGTTTTAACTGGATCTGGGTGAATGGGGAGGAGAAAGAGTAACTCATACATTAGTTGGTAAAAGAAGGCCAAGTTTACGTCAACAAATTCGTCTCTGAGTATACTAAAACGGAAACTGTTTAACACACCAGGGTAGAGTAGAAAAAAATACTCCCCCAATGCCATGGCAGATAAAACATTACCCTAATGAACCTACTCTCGGTAGGTGGTAGCATTTTTTCCTCCGTGTTATTTCTAGCTGAGGATTACATTTAAAAACCCACGCCGTTGGCTATATGAGTATACAAACCTCTAGGAGATATCTCAGATCTCAGATAGAGTGTTTTTTTTTAAGTTGGAGGCATATGAAGTATGGTCCCACGTGTTTGAACGCAGTCACGACATGACACTTGCTGCCGTTTTTGTCTTCGTTGTAACAGTAACATTTTGCTGCATCGCAAGAGTTCATCATTGAAACCTTCTCTCTCTTCTTTATTTCTCTCTTTTTCCCCTCTCGTTCCCTCCTTGTAACTGGTACTTTTCGAGCACCATCATTAAAAAAAACACTCGCATTTAAATAAGGTCTTAAGAGTGCCGCCTACATGCGTGTTAAAGGCTCAAATATGACGGAGATATAAGGGTCTCCATGAAACGCGTATAAATACCTCATCGCCACAATGAGCCATGCGCTGAACAGGTGTGTAAGATTCCCGTCGATCCATAATTTTTTTCATGGAACGTTAAGGCCATGCTCTCTGGTTTCAACTATTTTACAATAATAATTATTTTTAACTTAAACTAGAGCAGATATAAAAAAATCTGTCTGACAGACAGTTCGGTTTAAAATTATTTTTACCGCGACAGCTAATTTTTTTACAAAACAAGAAATTATACTGTTTCTACTAAAAACTAAATTAACCAGAATTTCCTTAATTACATAATTAGCTAAAACTGTAATACCTACTGCCATGAAAAATTCAACCAACATGGAGAAGAAGATTTTAAGCGAAACTGCCTAACAGAGTTTCGATATCTGCTCTCGTTTATGTGTAAATTATTAAAATCGCAAAAAAAAAAATAGAAACAAGAGAGTATGGCCTTAAGCGGTGATCATATTATTTCATTGGTGGAAAATTCTGTAGCGAAATTCAGTGCACGTTTCACAAACATCCGGTTAGTACAATTTGAAGTACGGCAGTCTGAATATGCTATATTTCGCTATGTTGGAGGACATAGAATCGGTGTTTTTAATGGAAATGGTTTCTTAGCAATGATATTCCGTCCTTGTCCGAAGTGTGTTTTCTTTTCGTACCTTGGGACAATGAGCACATTTGGAATAGTTGAGTAAAAAACGTCTTTTCCTGTACATTACAACGCATTAGAATCTTGTGGTAGACCACGCCCTTAAGGCCACTGTATCCTATTTACTCTGTGTTTGTATTATTTTTTTTAAACAATAAATGTAGCAAATATTGTAACACCGTCACATATATGTGTCAAAAAATGTTTTTACATGATAGTCTTAAGTTTTATACCACAAATGTACATTTGGTTACTATTGTCTTTAAAAAAACCAAGATCAATACAAAAGTACCGTATTAAGCAAGAATTATCATTCAAAATGATCACGGTAAGCTCGAACACAGTTTGCTTCGACGTCAAAATATAGAACGCTGAAGATAACAGTATTCCTTCGTGGCGAGCGTGTATGTAATATTGATATTATTTAAGATAAGAAAATTAACATTTGTGAATACTTAATTGGAAGGTTAAATAATTTTACTCTATAGTGTGAAAAAAAAAAAACATTTTTCGTAATTTGTTTGGGAAATGAGTGTACAAATTTCTAGAACGAAAAACTCTATCGTCTATAGCGACATGCCTATGCCAGTGATTCATCTTATTACTTCAGTGCCATCCCCCCTAATATCCAAGGAACTCCCGTAAGACGCTTTCTGCTCTATTTGCTATTGAATATGCTGTCCTTAAGGAGCTATCTTGTGTCTAAACGTGTTTATGTTGGTGCTAGGTCTGAGGAATATGGAATGTGTTTTCAGGTAATTCAGATTTTATATTTTAAATATGTACGGCATGGTTAGCGTTGTTTGTTGACATCAGAGGACCTCTTCTGACAAACGATGGCGTGTTCTTAGGCAAGTGTCAGGTGCACTTAGAATCAGATTTTGCTCTTATGGTGGTCTCCGAATGGAATGCAGAGGTTCTGCTTATAGGAATAGCATCTAAAGAACGGTACACGTGTATATACCCATTCAGGTCTTCTAATAATTAAAAAAAAAATCCTATATAGAGATCACCAATCGACGATAATAGACGTATTTGTTATACTTTTTAGATACCTACAAAATATCTTCTTACTCGTGCGAAATTACTAGTTCTAAAGATTGCACGAAAGTAATCACATAGGAACAAAAAATTATGTAGGTAAGAAATTTATATTTTAAGTAATAATTTGTTAGGTGTACGTCAGCGTCTATATTCTGAATTCAGTTTATATCTCCTATTTATCTCGCCTCAGCGTTTGGTGTATTTCAATATTGCAATAAATATATGTTAAATGGTACATTACGTCTTAAATGTGTGTTAATTTCAACATTTATTACAAAAAGTGGACATAATGCAGCCGCTAACCCCGCACTTCGAATGCGTTGGAGTGTATTCGTAAACAGATTTTTTTTTCTTCGAAAATTTTCCTCGTGTGCCCTTGTGCCAACGTACGGAAAGAAAACACATTTCAGACAAGGTCGGAACCTCATTGTTAAGACATAATGCTAATTAAAAAGACTGTTTCCAAGCCCTCCAACATGGCTAAATACGGCTATTTCAGACTGCCGTACTTCTAAATGTACTAACAGGATTTGTGTAAATCTCAGATTGCGACGAGCACTAAACTTTGCTACAGACGTTTCACCAATACAATTATTTGGTCACCGCTTAATGTCTCGCAGTAAAAACGATTCGGCGGGAACCTTGCAAGCTATTTCAGAGTTTGGCTCGTTGAGGCGATGCGGCATTTTATACGCGTTTCAAGGTCGCCCTTATGTCTCTGTCCTTTCTGAACCTGTAGCGCGCAGGTAGGCGGCGCCCTTAAGAAAAGCAATAATATTTGGCATTATTACTATAATATAATTTGTTATGGTGTTTATTATCTTCGATAAAACACGTATTTAAATTGTGTTACTGTAGTGTTTTATTGTCTGAGCATAATTTACAAACAAATTAGTCAAACAGCAGCACATACTTTTTAAGTTGCCTGTAGCACGTTGAACACGCAGTGAAATATCAAACGCTCTCTCCATGTTATATTTACACAGGAATATTGAGGTATTATCAAGCAGCACAGCCGATGGTAGCCGGAAACAATGACGTTAACAATTGCATACTGCGAGTAACAAAAAAATTGGACATAATTCGTTACACTGAATACTCCTAAAACGTATATTATTTCATATTGTCACGATTAGTTAACGAAATGGTTACGTGACCGTATTTTACATACTAAAATATTGACTGACTATTGGTCGTTCAGTAAATAATATGTAAAATGTTGGGAAACATGCTAAAAACTTAATAATTCTCAACAGCGTTCTAACTGAACCATTAAATTACAAAAGAAAAAAAAAACATTTAATCACCGGTTGAAACAGCGTTCAAGATTCCATAAAAGTTTTCCTGCTGGCCTGTAACGGTATTGGGAAAGCTATGGCGGAATTTTTTGTTCGTATTGATTACAGGCGCACATTAGGTTACACACAGACTGAATAACAGTCCATAAACTCTCAGAGGAACCTGGAGTAGGCATTTTTCTAAACTAAAAAACTGGACTTGAGTATAATTTTACAAGGAATGTACAAAATGCTCATTTGCCAGTTTCATGTCAGTAAACTTTTTTAAAATAAATTAACGAAATTGTATTTATTTAGTGTATATTTCCTGACAGAAAACAAAATACAATAACAAAGTCTAAGCTAAGTTTCAAATTGGGTTTCATATGTAATGTAATTTTTCGAGACAAATGGTATACATATTTTTAGATAATCTATTAATTAAAAAGAAATTTCGTTTAATTAACTAATTAGCTAAATTTACTACCGAAATTCTGTATTCTGTCTCAACAAAACAGTTACCAACAAGTTAAAAAGCGATTTTACGGTATCGGCCCCCGTTTATGTCATGAACAGTAATTATCGTCAAAACTGTAGAAGCTGGGGCCAAACCCTTAAGAATGTTCAGATGATGTTTTATTTTCATTGATTAGTGTTAGTTTTGTGGACAGCACTCGTGACTACAAATTTCTCTTACTAAACAGTTTTATCTTACATAGTTTTCTCATAATGGAGCGTCAAGTTAAAATTTGCATGTTACGCTGCCATGAAAATATTGGTAACGAATTAACTTATTCAAATGAATTCATTCTCAGTGGAATACCATGCCATGGGCTACGTAATCTAACATTTATAAACTTACTATACGTTTTGAATCTTAAAAAATAAAAAATGCAAAGGTACAGGAAAAAAGTTGCAAATTCAAAATTTTTTAAAAAATACATAAGTTGTTCTCTGTGAGTTTTCCTAACATTATTGTTACAAGTTGGAGCTAGATAAGTTGAGGGATGGAGGTCTTCTATAAAAGAAAATTAAATAAATAAAGCTAAGTTAATTTATTTACAATTAAATGATTAATTACTAATACATAAAACATCAAGCAACACAAATAACTAATATTTACTGAAATAATATTAAGTCTAAATATTAAAATCGCAGATCTCTATACAAGTTCTCTGTACATGAAATATCTCTCTCATCATTCACAAAAGGTGGACCCAATGTCTTAACTAGGAACACACCGATGGACCTCTTGAGGCCGCGAAACTCCCTCGTGGCACTACTCGTTCATGCAGACAATCTCGCTGAACACTCCTGAATTCTTCTCGCAACCAGTCACTATCGCCACAATTCACACTAGATGCCTGCCGGCAACAAACTCTCTTGCCTCTGTTGCAGCTTTCTTTTATACTCTTAATGTAAAGTCTAGAATTCTCGCGGCTAGTATTTATCTCAAAGCTCCTAGAAGGATGTCTATCTGGGTCAAGCACCATCCTGCAGGATAGAGTACACACAGGAATACTCTATATCATGATATATGCTGTCATTCGAGTCATTTACGAAACCCGAGATAGGCATGCAGGTGGCCGCGCACGTCGTAAAAAGATAACATGAACAGCACTGTGCACACCGAGATTCCTTTATTCTTGTCGCTGCTATACAAGCTTACACTTCTCGCACGATAATCGCTGCGTGCAGATGGCTGTTGCGGTGTCACACAAGGTAACATGAGCCGTCCAGTGCGCTAGGAGGTCCTTTAGTTCTGCCGCCACTGTATCTTCTTACACCGCTCAGCAAGATAGTCACGGCTTGGAACATTATGTTACATGGCCCATGGCATGTTATTTCACTGTGAATTTTTTTTATATTTAATGGTAATGTCTAACGTGCCCTCGACAGGGCCGTTGACAGGATTTCCGATTGTGCAAGTAAGTCTTTAGGGCCCTATACCATCCCAAATCCTACTTTTATTTTATTTTATCCAATAAAAACTGACTATAACATTTGTTTTGCTGCTGAATATCACAGGAAGCAACAAAATGTGGCATGAGACAAATTATATGGGGGAAATTTTTTTTTTTCTGAAAGATTTATTTCATTATTTTTCAGTTCACTGCCCCGGGTCCAGGCCCCTCATGAGATCATGCCCTTGGGCACTTGCCCCCTTTGCCCTCGAACACGGGACACGGGGGAAAGGGGTTACGAGTCGGCTAGGGCATGTTTAAGGAATCATCCCAGCATTCACCTGGAGTGATTTCGAAAAACACTGGAAAACCAAAATCAGGTTGGCCGGAGCTGGGAATCGAACCCGGGTCTTCCGAATGCGAGGCATTTACCACTGCTCCACCACGCTCGGTGTAATTATTTCGTTTAAGTAATTCAACTGATTTTCACTATTTGCCTGGCAGTGTAACATACAAATTTTAACTTTGAAGCACAGCTACGAGAAAACTTTGCGAGCTTAATTTGTTTTGTGAAAGGAAACTAACACTACTTCGCGAATATATAAAATGTTGGTATTAAACGCACTCGAACAGCCTTGCAGACTGCAGTCGAGTGTTGAACGAGCGGGTACATGAAGCTCCGAATGAAAGAGGGGCCCCAAGATCGCTCTACTTGCACGAATGTTGTAAGTGGCCCGCGAGGTCTGCGTTTGGCACCGCAAATCGGCGGCCAGCCAGCCAGGCCACTAAACTGGAGAGGAGAATGGCGATTGTGAGCGATAAAAAGGAAACCAGCAATCTGGGGTTCACTCACTTCGGGTAACGGCCGGGCACTTCCTCTGCAGTCCACATCCGCCACTCTCCTGGCCTCACCCCGGCAAGGAAGAGAGAGTTACGAGGTCCATTTTTTTGGTAACGTAATGGTTGTCCTGTGTACCTTCAGTAAATTTGTCAACTCTGGGAAAACATCTCTATACATACTATAAATATTTTATACAACATCAGAAGACACAAGGATAAAGGTGACTGCTATTGGCTTCAATATAACGTGCTCATTTCCGACGTTCTTCCGTTATTGGTACGTTCCTATTCGACGGATCGTTGAAAGAGCTATGTAATGGGAGTACATGACAGGATGTAGTTTTGTTGGACATACTCCACTGCGATGCAGATGTATTTCAAAGAAAACTGTAAAGAATTGGAAATCATCATGTTTAAGCAGAGTATGCTTTAGTTAACAGAATATATACACAACATAAAATCCCTTCAGTGGAATCGGTTCAAACAAAACGATAGCCAAATAAAAGAAAAACAGACACCATAAAGGCACAGAATATTTAGGTGTACAGAAGTGAAATGGCCAGTACAACGGCGAACTCAATCACACACACCAACAAATGGCTTCCCTGGCTAGCAACATAGCGAAAACACCTACTGCCAGTCAGCGTAAAGCAGCTGCCCTGCTGTCGGCAACCAATCCAACAGTAAACCTGCCGTAACATGCAGGACCCAAACATACTTACACGGGGTTGGTATCAACAACCTCGAGCAGCCAATAAGCGGCCAAGTTCGCCCGCATCAAATGAGCCGCCACGTCATTTCACGTCTGTATTACTATTTAGTCTGTGACAAAGGAGTTTTTCGGCCTGCTTTGTAAAAATAATAAACAGATAAACTATAAGAAGTACATAAATACGGCACAACTATGAGACGAAACGCAGTAATTTTCCAGACACGAACAGAATAACGACGTTTCGGGAAATGGAGTTTGTTCCCGTCTTAAGGCAAAGACACACACGGTCCGAGAACACGAGTGTGACTGATAATCCTGTATGTCTTTGCCTGAAGACAGGGAAGATTCCAGTTCCTGAAACGTCGTTATTTTGTTCGTGTCTGGAAACCTACTGTGTTTGGTTTCGTTTCATCGTTGTGTCGTATATATGTGTTTCATATATTCAATCTGTTTATCCTTGTGCCAAAGCAGGCCCCAAACCTCTATTGTCTGCTTTGATAGTGTCTAGTTATTTAATAATTTTTATTATTTGGCTGGTCTTGTTTTATTTGACCCGATTCCATTTATGGAATTTTATATTGTGTGTGTATACTGTTGACTAAAGCATAATCTACTTATTTATGTTTTCCTATTCTCTGTACTTTTCTTTGGCAGACATCAGCAACGCAATGGAGCATGTCCACAAAACTACAGCCCATCTTACTGGTTCAATGCTTGCTATTCTTATAAATAAATAAACCGTGCAGCATAATTCCCATTCAATTATACTAGGTACAGGATGATACACTGTTTTGGAGAATACACCTCAAGCAGCAAGTGACTGAATTTGTGCTCAGCCTTTCAGTCAGGGAGAGTTTCTGGAGGTGGGAGAGATAGAAGGAAGGGATAAGGGGAGATCGGGCGGTCGTGTCTAAATGAACAGTATGTAAGAGAAGTCTTTTACATTAGACATACTGAAACAAAATACATTTCTTCGTTCTAATAGGAATTCAGAATGATGACAGTGAACAGCGGTGACTTTTATTGAGATATTAATGTGAAGTTCATGGCTATAGACGGCGATTCATCGCGGGAAATCTTGTCTATTCCAGGTTCCAACGTACGTTCAGAACGTAGGCTGCTTTGTTTATGCTACTGGCTTTCGTCTGCTCGTGAAACTGTTGCCGTATTTGACAGATCCTATGAGAATTCTACCGGCGTTATATTTGACACATGTCAAAGACAGTTTTGTCGAGTTGGACAGTTATCATCCAGTCATGTATGTTAAAAAGAACTACAGCGTTTTCAAGGATACGTTGGCTCAAGAAATTCTCGCGATAAACCATCATTAGAGACTGGAAAAATTTGCGGGTTCACTGACGTGTAGGCTAGCCTCCAAGAACATCCGTGTATTGAAACAGACATTATCTGCTCACTGGTTGCTCGATGAGGCAGTGATAATGGACCTGCATTTAGTTGCTTCTGTACTATTGGCTAAGTGACTTCCAGGAAGTATCAGATAAGTCATGGGCCAATTGCGAATGTGGCACGAACTTACAGTTGCTGGAATTCTAGCTTGGGGCCAAAAAGAAAACGCGAATTTTTTAGGTCTCTAACCATCATCTCTACCAACGACTAGGGACAGGAACGTTTCGCGAATTCAATTACCCGCATGCTAGAATACATTGTCCTATGCATACTCAGTCTCAGCCACCGTCTATTCGTTCATTGTTTACTGTTCCATTGAGTATCATCTAGTGGACAAATGGCCATTGCTTGAGTATGCATAGGATAGTTGATTCTAACGTGCAGGATATTGAATTCACGAAATTTTTCTGTCCCTACTAATGACGTAAAAAAATCGGTACAACGCAAATGTATATAATAAGGTAAGAAATTACACACTACGTAAACTACACTCTTCTTCCACCAAGTAGTTGCTTGGGTATTGCCAGATTAATAATGTGTAGGGACCTGACAAATTCACATTTTATTTTAGGCACAAGCTAGAATTCAAACAAATGTATGTTTGTGTAACTTTCTCAATTGGTCCTTGACTTTTCTGACATCTCCTTTAGCCAATAATAAATAATCAACTAAATAAAGACCCAATACTGTGGCATCACTATGTCAGCGAATAGCCAATGAGCTGCTGATGTCTACTTGAACATGTCAGTGCACCTGTGAATATTTCAGGTCAATGATAATGAGCTTACAAAACAATACTCGTGGTATACTTATTGTATTATTTAGTATTTTCCATTTTTCCTTGTCGCTGACCCTGGTAGTTGCAACGTGGCAATGATAAATCTAGATTGTTTCGCAGCATAACGTTTGTTCATCTGAGTATGGTACTCACTCGGCCAATTTATTTCCTTGCTTCACGTTAAGAATTTTTTAAAAACGAATTGAACTGCAAGAAAACACTGAACTTACCGTGCAGCTGGTCTGCACGTGAATAAACAAAATCGAACCAAAAATTTTAACATGATGTACCCTTATTAGCAACGACCGTGTTTTCAACCCCACAAACTTCTTAAAAAGTAATTCACGGTTCTATAAACGTGTTTATTTCCCACACAACTAATTTACCTTCCTTACTTTCTCTACTTAATCATCGCTGTTTAGCAAAAATGTATAGACAAACATTCGCATTTTGTTTAGGCTCGACCCAATATTTCACCATTACTCTACAAATATGTACTGAATAAAAAAAATCACTATAGTCTGACTGAATATTGAGCAGAACCATTTAATTTTGTGAACGGAGATTTAATATCAGTTAACGTTTAAAGAAAAGCGTAAAAATAGCTAAAGCACGGGTTTTTTTAATTACTTTTTTAGAAAGCCATTGAACTAGCTGAAAAAGAATATATAGGTTTTTTAATCACATGTACAATTTAAAACATAAAGAATAACAGAGCACAGTTATTCCTGGAACAAACCAAGTAATCAAATATGTGAGGACATCCTGTATTTGTCTATAGGCATACAAGTAAATATCCGAAAAGGGAATGTAGTTGCGTAGGTCTCTTCTCGCTCGTGCCATCTGTCGCAGGGACGCAAGCAGCCATCACAGCAAACGGCGCTATAATTCTAAGACTTTCTACCGATTTTGCTGATGCCGCAGGACCCGGAGAAAGCCCTTTCTGGAGAGATTCAGTGTCAGCCATTAATTAACCAAGAGAGAAGTGTGTCGGCCTCGAGCTGTCCATCCATCACCATCGAAGCTCTAAATAACTAACTGTGGGCCAGATAAATTACTAGAGCTTCACAGTTAAAGGTGTATTCTGGCTGGAGATATTTCAGGTTATCCTGGGCCTACACGTGTCGAGGCAGTAGTATTTGTGTCGGATACGTCTTACTCTCTGCCGCGCAGAAAGAAAAGTATTGTTGTAGAGGTACCATACTTCTGTTAAAATCGGGACATCAGTCCAGTTTGGTTGTGAGTACTATCTGTATTGTTCTTACTACAACTTTTTTCTTAGAAACAGAAAAACACTTTCTTCCTTCTACAAATTAAAATATTTTTGTAGGAACAATCCTGATAGCACCGAAAACTATATCAGCGGTTGATATTGGGGGGGGGGGGGGGGGGAGACAGCCCCGGGAACCGGGTTAGAGAGGGCCGAAAATTTTTTACTTTGGGAATGAAATGTAAATGAATGTAAAAAAGATACAATGTCTACCCATATTTAGACTTTCTAGTTTTGAATTTTGTATATTTGTCTACCTTGAACACCATATATAGTCATAAATACAGTATTTGTAACTAGAATGCACACTTAAAACACTGCTAGTGGTAGCTAGTAAGTACAGGTTTTATGTATTTCTACAAATATTTTATACTGTTATTTACGCGAGCCCAAAATAACGTATGCAATAGGCCTATACGTTTATTACTGTTGGGTGATTGGACTAGTGTAAAAAGGGGTATACGGAGGGGGGAGCAAATTACAATTCTTGCCTCGGGCGAAAGAAAGCCTAGATCCGTCCCTGGTCCATATTTTAATATAAGGATAGTGCTTACAACCATATTTTTCTTACTAACTTCCTGTGGTATCCCCATTGTTTTTATGAGGCCACAATGCCATCCAAACTTTGACAAATCATTATCAAAAAACTATAACATTATTTTAGACAAAGTGTGGCTATTGTTGGAATAGTCAGTGAACATTAAAACAAGACAAAAAGTCTCAAAAACACATTGTCTCACAAATAAATGCCTTAGTAGATAAAGAAGGCTTACAATGCTGTCTAGTTGAGCCCCAGTAGACTTTATAAAAAGTGTACCTACCTTTATCTGCTAAGTGATGTATTTGTGTGCCGAGGTATATTCAACATTTTCGTCTTGTCTTGTTGTTAACTGCCTAATCCCATAACACGCTCTTAAGGGGCCACCTTACCTGCGCTTCAAATGCGTTGCAGCGAGTTAAACTATTCTCTTCTTAACGAAACTATTTAATGCGCATTAAAATTGTATATCTACGAAAAGAGCACACGCTTCAAACTATGTCGTTATAGTTTTAATAATTCAGCACATTTATTAGAAACGTAAATTTCGGCCCCCTAAATATGGCCGCCATAAATGGCTTTCTCAGAATGCCGTATCTAGAAAAATAACAACCGGATTCTAAAAACACAAATGTAGAAACAAGCGTTAAAATGTGAACTATGCTGCCCACAAATAAAACAAATTAGGTCAGCGCTTAAAATCCAATAAGGAAAAGGATAATAGTAAAGGACTGCCCGTCATCTGAGTGGCTTGCGCAGAGAGGCGATGATGCAATACATACGTCGGTCAATGGCAACCTTACCACTCCTGCCTCACACACACACACGCGCACACACACAGCCTATCTAGGGAGGCCTCGTAGGGCGTTCAAGAGAGGAAAAATCATAATTTCATATTTGTATGAAACAGTGATAGTATTGTAGACGTCAGCTAATTTTCCATAACGACATTTCGAAGTCAAAATTTGCATGTTTTTAGTTCATACACTTCACAAAAACCAATCAACGTATTGAAACGAAATAATTCACAGCGAAACTACATGCCACGTGCTAGGACTTTAAGGGCGCGGTCTACCACAATTTTCGTCATCATTATTTTATTTTGCATTTGTACCAGATATTTTTTTTTCGTATTTTAAACACAAAATGTGACTAAATTTGGCTCTTATGAAATTTTTTTATCTCTCACAGTTTTCGCGTAATGGCTTGTTAAAGTCATATTTTGCATGTTTCCGTTTTAACGACTACACTAAAACCAACTGATAAAACAAACTAAAAAAAAATCACAGTGGATAAAGACATAGCAGGCTACAATGACACGCTCGTAAAATTAAAGAATAAAAATTATTTGTATTTTTTAAAAAAATATTGAATTTTTAAAATGTTTATTTTTAGTTTCAGCGTTTTTTTTTTAATACAAATAATTTTTATTCTTTAATTTTATGAGCATGTCATTGTAGCCTGTAATGTTTTTATCCACTGTGATTTTTTTGAGTTTGGTACGTCAGTTGGTTTTAGTGTAGTCGTTAAAACGGAAACATGCAAAATATGATTTTAACAAGCCATTACGCGAAAACTATGAGTGATAAAAAAATTTCATAAGAGCCAAATTTAGTCGCATTTTGTGCCTAAAATAAGAAAAAAATATCTGGTACAAATATAAAATAATATAATGATGATGATGAAAATTGTGGTATACCGCGCCCTGTATCTAAAAACCTATTCAAACAATGTTTTGTATTTTTAAAAAATTTTCTGAAATCTAGAATTTTTTTGCTACTTTTAGAAAATTTTTTTATAAATACAAAAATTTGTTGTATTGAATTTCTTAGCCCTTGACATTCATTTTTTACTTAGAAGTTTTTTCGTTTTATTACGTTGATTGGTTTTTGGGGCGTGTATGAACTAAAAATATGCAAATTTTGACTTTGAATTGTCATGGAAAATTAGCTGAACTAAATTTTTTTGTAAGAGGAAAAAGTATTCCCAAGTAACGTCTACAAAACTATTACTGTTTCATACAAATAATAAATTATAATTTTTCTCCACTTGAACAACCTTAAACCTCAAGGAACAGCCTGGGCTTCTATTGCCCACTCTGGTCACGTGTCGTTGCGGGAGCGACGTATGTGGGCCAATATAACGACACGACGGCCGCGGGCGCACTCTCTTCTGACCCAGAAGAAATTAAACACCTGTTGATCTATGGTTGTAAGAGCGGGCTTTGGCCCTTTGGCCTCTGGCTAGCTGGGCCTATCACAAGTCCAAGCTGCTACATAGCCGAGCTTTCACTAGCTATTCATTACTAGAAACTCAGACATTTTGTGTTACATTTTACAACTGGATGGAGATACGCATCAAACAGTTACACGCCCGTTATTTGTTTTGAGCGAAACATGTTGAAATATAAGCTTTGAAGCAGTCCCTTAAAATTATTTTTAAGCCTTTGCATTGTTGTTCCAAACATTGATTTTATGATACTAAAATACTAATTCCAAGACTTATTCAAAGCTGAGAATCTTTAAAAACATTTAATTAAAATCTAATGTTGGCTCAGTGGTGGTAAAGCATATCACCGCCCAAAATAGCTACACAGTAAAACTTGTTTTAACAATAAATAAATTTTTTTAAGGATATTTAGCTTGGAAAAAGAAATATTGCTTTCAGCAAAGAAAATTTTGAAAAACCTATGATTAGTATTACATTTTTCCATCAAAATTAAATAATGTCAGCTGGTTTGCAGCAACGACAATAAATTTTCAAACACGAATCTGGTGTTATAATCAGAGACCTGGAAATTTAGCGGATTCATTCCAGGACTAGTAAGATTTTTAAGTCATATTCATACAAATTACTTTCGCGAATAGTTCACTGGCTGCCAAACTTGTCCTAGAGGACTGTGAACCAATAGCAGACCTACACAAGAATACTCACTGACAACCGAAATACAACTCACTGGAGCAGCAACCAATGAACAAGAAGCTGAGGACAGAGTGTACACAGGATTGTGGAGTCCAGCCTGGTGGTCGTTGAACCTGTGAAATTTCCGTGTTTCTAGTTATAGTATCATCACTAACTTCGCCGTAATATATAGTTATTAGAAAATCTCAGTAGCATTTTTTGTTGCCATTAATGTAACATTTAAATTAAAATTTTCTTTGAGGCAGTGGCTCATATTTAAGCAAAAAAATTTTTGTTGCAACAAACATTTCGTCGAGGCACAAGTGTTTTTATAGTGTAGCTCTCGTCTTATCGAGCCCTTATGAGATCACCACTTGTTTCTCCTTTGGAAGGATTCCGGTTCGATTCCCAACCCGGCCAACCTGATTTCGGTTTCCCATGGTTTTCTGAAATCAGTTCGAGTCTGGGGATACGTATATCTTGTTTGTGTCAACGAAACGTTAGACTCTATCCTCATAGTTGCCAAATTTAAGGGGAATGTTTTCCTTAAAAAATTGTACTATAACGTAACGTTTACATTAATTATTTTTAAAACTGCAATTAAGTCATACAGAATGTTTTAACAGTTGTTTTAAGATCAAATTTGTTTATCACTGCAGTTGTGATATACGTCATGTTTATTAGAAATAAACTATTTAGGTATTGATTTCAATCTCACGGCAGAAAATATGTATGACAGCTCACTTAAACACAAAAAGTTTTGTTACCTACTGATGTGTGTCGCGATAAGTTCTGAATTTCAAATTTAAATAAGAACATTTAGTTACAAGGGGACAAACATAAAATCAACATATATAGGTAACTACCCTCTTAAACTCTGCGTGTACCATCCCACGATGCGAGGAAGTCAATATTATCTACAAACCTGGCTACTTATTGCATTCACGCGTCAGCTGTAAAGGGACGTTCTGATGGTTACGATCATTTTTTTGGAGCAAGGGAGTAAAATCTGCTCCAATCTTCAAGGCTGAGTTGACATCTTCCTGATCTTACTAACCATCTACGAAATATAATTGCATGAGAATGGTTGTTTCCTTACTGTTCCATGAGTTTCCTGATTCACTTAACGTTGATATTTCCTTGAATCTTCATTTAGCATGTGTGTTTTCTCCTCACCTTATTTTAGTGGGGAGTGTTAGAGAATTGTATTATATTTTTTTCGATTTTTTAGCCATAGCGTTTGTTCAAATTGTGTTATCAAAATTTTCTCTTCAACAGAGCATAATATATGTTCTTGGTAACCTGCTTGATATAAATAGTAATAGAAAATATTATTAATTTGTCATGCAGAATCATTGCAAGAGAACAATAGGCTAACTTTCAAGAATTCTCTTGCAATGATTTTGCATGACCAATTATTGAAATATTCAATTATTATTTATGAAAAGCAGTTTACGAAGAACATATATATATATACATAACTATGCTATGTCGAAGAAAAAAAATTATGGTAGAATTTTAATAAATGTTATGGTTCAAAAATTGAAAATACAATAAAATTTTCTATCACTCCTCCTTAAGGGAATACTTCGTCATAACTTTATTTGTATTCCGTGATTTCTAAACCGTTCTTAATATTTAACGTCCTTCTGAAATGGATGCTGTGCTAAGTTAGAAATAAAATCGTGCTGTAGACACTGTGGAAATACTTGATTTCAACCATATATTTAATCCTCTATTGTTGTGTATTTTGGGCTGTAAACTCGAAAACTATGTAATTACACAAACAGCTAAAATTACGTTAATTCTCCTCAACAAATCCGAAATTATGTTAAGATTGTACCAGCAGATGCAATACAGTCTTTAAAACATATAGGAATAATTTTTAGCTGGATACATTTTTATAGTAGTCCACAAGAAATATTTTTTTAACACACGACAATATTAAGAAACCAATTTAAATCACGAAAGTTTTTTACTAATTTATTAGTTTTTTTAATAGGAGTTGTTTCCATCTCGTATACTTTTTCTACAGACAAGGTGACATCCATACAATTCCAGCTGATAACCATCTGGGTTGAATTTTTTAGTGCATCGAATTTGAGTAAGATGTTTATTCAAAGTTAACAGTCACGTCTTTTAGTTGAGGTCAGACAGCAAAATGTAGTATAGAAGAGGGTAAATAGTGAGTGAGTGAAAGGCATATAAAGAGCAGTAAGTGTCCCGGAAGTTATTACAGCAGTTAAATACCAAATGTCATCGCCCGTATCACCATAAAAAACTTGTTAATGGTATCATTTAAAATTTTTACTATAGGTAAACAAAACTT
This sequence comes from Medauroidea extradentata, assembly GCA_003012365.1. Taxonomy (NCBI): domain Eukaryota; kingdom Metazoa; phylum Arthropoda; class Insecta; order Phasmatodea; family Phasmatidae; genus Medauroidea; species Medauroidea extradentata. Next base: position 33,504 of record PNEQ01103720.1, on the reverse strand, counting down.
GAGACAACCATATGAAAGATGCCCTTGTTATACCGGTTCTACGAGCCACGTACTAAAACATTTAAATGTTGTGCCTTTTTTTTTTTTTTTCGTTATCAAAAACCGTTAAATGGTTCACGGACAAAAAATAATTAGCTAGGCAGCTTTGCTTTAAAAGTATAGCTATATTAAATTTGCGAATGTGCTGCTTCGCAACTATTGCAGCGCATAAAGAATGTACTGCAAAAGTTACATATTTCAACAACTACGAATAAAGGAAAATATTTTTTCCAGAGTTTTCTTATAGATAAATTTAGCAACAAGAAAATTAATATCTTAATGCCAATTAACATTAGAGTGAGTCACCGCCTGAATGGACGTGTGCGTACAGTGTTCGATATTAGGCTATATATTTGACGTTAATTAAACCATTTAAGGCTTACGGAACACATTAATTTTTGCTGTCGGACGGAATATATATATATATATATTTATATAATATATTATATAACTATTATTTTCGCTCATTCCACTTTAGGAGAGCGCGTGAAAGTAAGCCAATTAAACTTCATATCCTTTTCTATTTTCTTTTATTTTCTTCCCAAAACCTCTTCATTAATTCACTGGTTTTTTACTTTCTTTCCTCTGTCCATGTTTCTTTATTCTTTCTTTGTTTCTTTTATTGAGACTTATTCAGTTTCCTTGTTTCTCATTTTATTTCTGAATCGTTATGTTCTGTTTATATCTTTAATTTCTTCTTCTGAGATTTTCAATAGTTTTATATATATATATATATATTTTTTTTGTAATGTTGTGCAGTCATTTTTTGCACTTGTTCAGACGTACTTGGGTTAAGTTATTTGACAGTTTTTTTAGGAAAATTAAACGCCATCGTGTGGAGCAAGTGAGAGGCGAGATTCCAGTCAGCGCTTAACAGTTATGTCTTAGGCACTGCTAAGAGTGACATGAGATGAGTATGAAGCAGCGCTGTAATGCTGTACTGAAGGGGTGGGGGAAACAGAAGTACGCGAGAAAACCCGCCGACCTAGGGCATCGTCCGGCATGATTCCCACATGCGAAAATCCTAGGCGACCCCCTTTAGAATTGAATTGAATCACGAACCTCTTAATACTTTATGTTTGCTGGACGCCATGCCAACGTTTAGATTTCAGTATGCCTAACGAAGTTTTAAGTGTCCCTATCAATCAGAATATGCACTGTAACATAGCGCCTGCTTCATATTACAGATATGTATAAATTTAATTTATTAGTCTTTGACGGCACTGGAATCGTCTATTTTTACTTTGTCTATGCAAATACTATCCCCGAGCCAGAACACGTTTTGAACTTTGTCTGTGGGTTGAGTGTAAACTTATCATGGTCAGGTGAGTGATTTATACAGTCTTTTGACGATTTAAATTTTATTTTTATTTAATGACCAGATATTTGCCTGATCTGGGCGTTGAGGCAACCGTGCTCGTACATAGTAGAAATAAGTAATTCAGCGCAAGAATCAACAACCACGTAACAAACAGAAGAAGGAATTTTGTGATAGAATTTTTTTCGGTGGAAAAAAAGAGAGAGAACGTTTTTCGGCCACTAAACACGACTGACGTAGACCATTGACGGGAAGGTAACCAGCTGTATAGATGAGGATTAAAACGTCATTCTGCAGTGAAAACTGGTTCTGCACTTCAGTACCACGTTAGTTTGGAAGATTTATCCAGTTGCGAGACTTTCACAACGTTTGAAGTATAAGTACCGTGGGTCACAAGTTCAGGTCGTTCGTACGAAGAAGGCGTCTCCGTTCGAGGTGCTGGAAGAAGATCCGAGGTCTTGAGGAGCTGTCCAACCTCGTGCCCTAACCGAAAGGTCGAGTGGAAGAGTGTTCGTCGCCTCGTCGCGTTTCGAGGGTTTCGGAATTCGCCTCCAGGACGAGATCTGCAGAGAATGTCCCAGTACTCCACCCATCACTAGATGTCCGGTTCCTTCATGACTACAAGGATACGATGTCAAGGATGGGCGAATTTTTGGTGAGACAAACTTCAACTTCGCCGTCATAAGAAAAATGTGAAAATCCCGAAACATAGAACGAAGTTTGCAGTTTATCTCGGAACGAATTAGAGACGTGAGATGTTAATTCTCAGTAACCAATTATGCGACCCCAGTTCAAAGCTATGCCGGAGCAACAAACTCTGTCCAAGGAAAATCTACGTCCTAAGAATCAGAAACTGACCCAGTTTTGAAATTTTGAAAACGATTCGAGTCATGGTAGTCTTATTGTGTAGGTCAGGTTTTATATCTGGTCACGGTATTCATACCCCCCCCCCTCCCCACTAATACCCACTTTGTAAAGTTAAATTTTAGAAGCTTTCTTCAGTAGTTCTAGTTCCTAGCTCTGTCTATAGAAGTCATTTCACTTGACCATAGATTCCTTTCAAATATCAAGGATATTAAATGCATCATATTTGAAATACAAATTTGATTATCATTTCTTTAAATAACTATATGACTTGTGCAGGCGTTTCCTGTTTCCGACTAGATTTGTAATCTAGAAAAGAAAAGAAACTACTGGCCTTTCTTGTGTAAATGACACGGTCCAATAAACCGTTATATGTAATAATTACATTTTATATTACAGCACGCATGCGCTAATGACCCAAAGTAATTAGAAAGTTTCTACACAGCATATTGAGTAATACTATAAATTTATGCACGCAAACGAAACTTTGAGGTGGCTTTTAAGTATTGATAGCGACAACGTAAACTGTACCACAGATTATTGATGTAGATTTACTAATTGCTGTACGGTATTTCCAAAGGGCATTGCCATATGAAACTACACAACTGAAGGATACAGGGGAAAAACCAACAGAGTCCACATAGTACTGGGGAAAATTCAACAGAGTCCAAATGGTGGAGGGGAAAATCAACAATCGTACAGCAGTCAACAAGTGATGCACTCTATCTCAAGCCTCATGGTTAGTTCGCTTTTTGGAAGTGATACCATTTACTGCAGGTATAATAGAGAATCATAATTACAAGCTGCATAACATTGTATTGTGTTATCATTGGTGTGTTAAGTTAGGTATTGTTATTGTGTGTATTTACTAGACTTGTGTTGTAGGCAATGGTATTGTCTTATAGCACAGTCAGTGTCAGGCGTGGGAAACTGAAATAGATGAAGTTGGGAACTGTTAGCTTCGGCACCCGCTGGTATGGGGGCAGCACCAGCACCAACTTTCCTGATAATTTTCAAATAATTAGAATATTGTCGGTCGCCATTTTTCGTCGAGCCGTTTAATGGTTATAGGCTGTTATGATGCTGAGGTTATAATGTATGAGATTTTTTAAGTGTTTCCGCGAAGGTATTTTTGAAAAATTGAATCATGTGTCTTTAAAATCGTAAGTTTAGGTTTATGTCGTTGTACGGTAATGACTTTTACGTGGATAAATGAATCGTGATCACATACTGTAGATTTCTGTGAACCAACATGTATATTAAAGAGTGTAAAACCACATATTGGTTCTTATTTCAGACAGACTATTTACCAGTGCTTGGATAGAAAGAATTAATTTCAATGACCTTTATTCTATGTACGGTATTATAATGTAGTGGTTTCACTTCATTATCGTGTTAAGGTTTGTACACACAACGACCGTTTCCAGCACAAATAAAAATATCGCAATATAAAAGTAGACCTAGGTTATAAATTTATTTTACTTATGCTATTAAAAATATGTGTTCTAGGTCATGCCTACAGTGATATCTAATTTTAAAAAACAGAGTTCGTACATACCTAGTGTAATTACATTTTTTTATTAATTTAATAACAGCTATACATGCAAATGGAAAAATGTAAAACTACATATTACATAGCATATAAATACTTTTCAGGATGCATATAACTACATTATCAGACTTTTTAGGTTGTAACCCCATTATCAGACGTTTTCAGGTTGTAATTACATTAAGGGCGCGGTCTACCGCAATTTTATCACAATTTTTTTATTTTTTATTTGTACCAGATATTTTTTTCTTATTTAAGACACAAAATGTGACTAAATTTGGGTCTTGTAAAATTTTTTTATCTCTCATAGTTTTCACCTAATGGCTTGTTAAAGTCATATTTTTGCATGATTCCGTTTTAACGACTACACTAAAACCAACTGATATACCAAACTAAAAAAAATCACAGTGGATAAAGACATTGCAGGCTACAAAAACATGCTCATGAAATTAAAGAATAAAAATTATTTGAATTTTAAAAAAATTGCTGAAACTGAAAATAAAAATTTAAAAAGTTCATCAATTTTTTAAAAATACAAATAATGTTTATTCTTTAATTTTATGAGCGTGTCATTGTAGCCTGCAATGTCTTTATTCATTGTGATTTTTTTTTAGTTTGGTATATCAGTTGGTTTTAGTGTAGTCGTTAAAACGGAAACATGCAAAATATGACTTTAACAAGCCATTACGCGAAAACTATGAGAGATAAAAAAAATTATTAGAGCCAAATTTAGTCACATTTTGTGTCTAAATCAAGAAAAAAAAATATCTGGTACAAATACAAAATAAAATAATGATGGCGAAAATTGCGGTATACCGCGCCCTTAACAGACATTTTCAGGTTAAAATATTTGTCTGGTAAACAAAGTCGGTATAAATTACATTCAAATTATCGAACTTAAAATCGATTGTGTTACGTACTCGACATACGCTAATTGAAATGGCAACCATTATAATTGTATGTAGCCATAAGTGATTCAAAATACACTAGTTTATGAAGTTAGTTGGCTCCCGCTTGGTAGAAGGCGCCGGCAACAGTGCCCAACAGTCTATCATGAGCGTTTCCGTTTTATAATTCTCTTTGTTTTATAATCAGTGTTTAATTGTGAACTAATACGTTTGTAAAGTAAAACGTATACCGTCATTCTACAATGATAGATGTTGAAATATAGTATTGGCAAGTGATGCAAGGGACGAAAATGTACTTGTAAGTGAGGAAAATTGTACTAAAAAACCCAAGAAATTCGGTCGCCTCAAATATGTTTCCAAGAATTTACGGGTATCGACATTTTAAACAGGACCTGACTGCCATTGTAAACGACATAAGTGTTTCGAGAAGATTTCTGTCACTGAACAAAAGGCAATAATATGACAATACAACAGTATTGGCAGTGAGAGTGATACTGATAAACAGAATAGTTATCTTTCGGATCTAATCTCAACTCATCTTGTAGCACGGCGTAGACCAAGGCAGAATGAGAACGATGCTCGATTGAATGATAGCTCCTATAGATACAAAGTTCGTGTGATGAGAGAAGGCACTGAAGTAAAGGTACCAGTGTGTTTTAAAGGGGTTCAGTCACACTTTAAATTACACCTTCCCAGTTGCACACAGTTAAAACAGCTTTAAATAACAGTGGTAAATCACCAATTGATGGACTAAGAAAACACAAAAAACATACTTCACAGGCACACCTAACATACACGTTAAGCTGAAGTGCATTTTTTTGCCGGTTTAAAAGGGCGTAAAGCACACTATAGCTTGAAAGATTCCAACAAAGTTTACCTCCCAGAATATTTAAATGCCAAAAAGCTACTTGAGCTATTTTTGACTAAACATCTTGACATTCAAATCTCTTATGAGACATTTCGACAGATTTTTGTGTTTGAGTTCAACATAGCTTTCGGCTTCCCTCGAACAGAGACCTATTTCTGGTGCGATGAACAGAAAGCAAATATCAGAGATGTCAACACAGAAGTAGCTAATGCAACATTCGAAGAGGAAACAAATAATCTGCTGAGAGATCGTAAGAAGCTGGAAAATGAAAAAACACTCCACCTTAAAAAAGCTGACTGGTTCTAAAAAAAAGAGACTTGCCAAAAAAGAAGTTAAACAATCCTCCACTGTTGAGGCCATTGCTATTGACTTCGGTAAAAACCTCCCTGCACCAAACATAACCTCAGAAGTTTACTTCAGACGACAGCTCTCTTTCTATATTTTCAACGTACGCGTTTTATCGAGTGGCACCTCAGTCATGTTTATCTATGTTGCATCATTTTATTGGGACATTGGACACTGATGTTCGAGAGCTTCATGTCTTTTCTGACTCATGTGCAGGATAAAACATTAATCACACAATAATTCAGTTCCTGCACTATGTAACTGTTGAATTGAAGCGGTTTGAGATTGTTACTGTTATCTACCCGGCGCGTGGCTATTCATTCATGGAGCCAGAAAAAAATATGGGGTTGATCTACAAACATGCAAGGCCTGAAACTCCTGATGGTTGGAGAGAAGTGATTGTAGAAGTCTTATGTGAACAACCAATGTTTAAAGCTTGGGGCAGTTTCGTTTCTTCAGAATCCTACAAAAAACTATATCTTCCTATAAGACCAGTAAAACAGCAACGATTTTCACAGTCCACGCCAAATGTATTTTATTACAGTGAAATGTAAACGGAACATTCTACTCGGCAATCATAAAGGATCGCGTGAAGAAGACGAAAAGACATAGCTACCAGCCAGAGCTTCATGAACCTGATTATCTGTACCATGCACCTATTCCTCTGTCAAGAACTTGAAAATCCTCATTAGATTCTGTGAAGCTGAGACTTCCAAGAATCTACCGCCATCTCCTGGATACTCATTAACCTAAGCAAGATCAAGACATCCTTGATAATGGAAGTGATGTTTAGAGGTGAAGAGTGACTTTTCAGATATTGTGGTTTATATTTTCGTATGACGCAAGCATCAAGGTGATAGGATAATGCAACGATTTTGATAATCTTCAATGAATACTGTGTTGGGTTCTCTTGAATTATATTATTTTTACCAAAAATTGTATTATTTGCACTCACAATAGTGTTCTTTACCTATTACGGTAATGTAATAAAATATACATTATTACAATTATTTCTAAATCCAGGGGAAAAACCAACACAGTCCAATCATTTCTTGTTTAAATAAGTCACTTTCTTTAAATATTCAAACATAATGCTATCGTATTTTTGGGAAGTGCACTACAAGTATTCACCTACAATTAGGATCTGTTTGCATTGAACCAAGTACGACAGTCTGTTGGTACTGGTGTTTCAAAGTTTGTTTTCTTTCTCCTGAACAGTTATGGTTTTTGGACTCTGTTGGTTTTCCCCTGAACCCTTCAACTGTTAAGTTGTCTGTCACTTAGAAGAACACATTTTGGATCGAAGCGAAGACCAGTAGCGTTAACAGGGCGGTTCACCGAAAATTTTAATGGTTTTTAATTATTTTTATATTAAATGTACGAAATGTGGTTTATTTTTGTAGACATACGGCGTAGCAATTTTTTCTGTAATTAAAATATTTTAACTTTCGTAGTTTTTTAGTAATGGCAAGTCAAAGTCCAATTTTACATAAAACTGTTTTATGCCAGAAATAAAAACCAACTGCCTTATAGAAATAAAATAATTCGCACTGAAGAACAGTGTAATCCCTACGTTAAGACATGTGTGAAAACAGCATTTCAATTTTTCGTATTTTTAACAATGTTTCAGAAAATTGAGGATATTTTGTTTCATATTTAGTACTATTTAAAAACTACAAACAATAATTCAATGTGATTTTATAACGTAGCACGAGCCACAGTTCTTCGTTGTCAATTATTTTATTTCGGTGTGTCAGTTGGTTTTCCGTTCTAGCATGAAACAGTTTTTACTACAAATTTGGACTTTGACATGGCATTATACAAAAATACATTGAAAAACATAAACAAATTTTCACTGTAGTAAAAGTAGATCAAAATAAATGTCTACGAAACAAATCACATCTCGTACAAATACAACAATTATTAAAACAATTAAAATTTTGCTTGAATCGCCCCATTAAGAAACGAGCAGTCTTTCACAATTAGGTGGTTATATTTTTTTTCATGTAAACATTAATGAAATGATACCCACTAGCTGAACACAACGGATTTCAGCAAGTCGACTAATAAACGTGAGTTATAGAGGAAGCAGTGACGAGACGGTGGGTTGCTACCGAACACCACGTTGGGCTGCAGTTGCGAAGAACTGTACAACGTTGTACACTAGTTGACGGTGCAGCCGCTGACTCGGTGGTCGGCAGGTGCTGCTTATTACTGACTGGTAGAGAAGAGCAAACCTCGCGTTGTTTGGCGACAGGTTACAATTCACTGAACCTTACTCATCCTAACACACTTTGTGATGTTATTGCCTTCGTACCTTTCTTTGTGTACCCGCGTAACAATGTAGTGAACATTTTGCCATTGGCCTTATGTCATTGGCTGAAAAGGTCCATTAGTAGAGATAGAGATAATGGAACATTTCAAGAATCTCTTGTGCTTTCGTTTTTTTACAAAATAGTTTTGCGGACTGCACCTTGCATGACTGAAGGTTAAAGACGAACCACAAGTATTCAGTAGCGGCGTACCAGAGTTATCATTGGCTCAGTCAGGTGGAGACACGCCAATAACAAAATAAGAATATCAGATATGGACACGCTGTACGTCCATCATCTATAGTAGTACAGAATGCCCACGAATAACATTTAAACCTCTTCGTCAAGTTGTAGGGGATGCGAAGACGTGTAAAATGATAGATATAGTACACTTAGGATGCATACCCGTAAACTGACACACAAATTGTGGTCTTCGAGGATCGGAATCTGCGTTGAAATTACAACTGGCACAGTTTACGAAATTTCTCCCATTCACTCTTGACACATTTGCATGTAATAGCTGTTAGGAGCACAGAAGTGCAACGTTGCCAGTTTGACAACAGTAGGCATACGTAGGTATCTACGTAGCGCTATAACAAATTAATGAGGGTGACTGCTATGATTATGGAGCTGGTCCGAAGTGAGAGGACACAGGAAACTACAATTTCCCGTGATAGCCCGTCTACCTTCGGTATCATCACATGCGAGTTCCACTTGTCAGATTCTGAAAGTGACCACGGCTGGGCATCGAACCAGGATCGCCTTGTAGGGATGCGTTCGATACACCACCGCTGTCCCTCGGACTGTTAGCTCGGCCTACTCGATGTGTTTGTAGAGGTCGCTACTGCGATTTTCTACTACGTCAACGCCGTTTGCCAACCTCACGCACCACTATTTGTGGGTTAGTTTTTAGGCACGTCCCAGTCTCTGCGATCCTAAGTGTATAATTAGACGTGATGGTATATCGCGAAAATGTTTTGTGCCAGCATACCATCGAAAACACTACAGTTTCTTGCAACATACAGTACATGATTCGGTGATATACTTCTGACACAATGTAGTTGTCTGCGGACCAATAACAGGCATACTATATTACCATATCGGGATTCTTATTGGCTCAGTCGAATAGGGTAACAGCTCCCAGTACAAGCTACAGCCAGTAATCTTCTAGTAACTTGAATGTGCGTTGAAATCCAGCAAATAGTCAACTATTCGCACTATAAATCAGTGTTCCTGTCCATCAGGCGCACCACACAAACAGTCGTCATATGTGCGCATAGTAACTTGTAAACCAGTCTGTTGCCAAATAATAACGCAAAATTTGCAGGTCCTTACTGAGTGGTCAAATAAGGTTCAGTAGCCAGTAGAACATTCACGGCCATTTTGTCTATGGCGTGCGCATAAAAAGTTTACAGTTTTGAGAATCAGCTGTTCTACCTGGCACTTGCTGCGAAGAAGATACAAAAAAAAATCATAGGGAAATAGTAATAATAAAAATCCTGTAGATATTTTTTTTTTTTTTTTAATTTCTTGCTGCATTTAAGACACACTACACTGCAAGTCATGGCTAAATAAGGTCGACTCCTTTCAAGGGGTCGATGAAGTTTAATAAAGCCGGAGGCGGAAGAGAAGCGTATGTCTTTCCAGTCGCGAATGGATGGCGTCATTGCTCGTAATAGAGATGTGTACGACCATGCACACCACGAGGCACCCCCCTCCCCCGCTGTAACCCCTTTCCGCATCCGTTGGGAAAATAAAGAGAAGAGGGAGAGTCAGTCGTACCAGATCCTCCTAGCCTTGACCGACTAAACCAGCTCATCGTGTCTCATCAGCTGCAGAATCACCCCTCTCCACCCGCCAGCTTCTCGCGACTAGTCATGCTGATAATTTTTTGTTTCTTCTCGCTGTCAGTTTCGCAGAGCGGTCTTACCTACTGAGCCCGCGAGGTGGCGCAAAAAGCTGCGCCCCAGTGAAGGAGCGTCTTTGTCGGCTGGCGCGGAGCGAGGCGTGACCTCAGCCAGCGGGCCGAAGACGTGTCGGCATCGCTCACGCTCTACGCGCACACACAGAGTTGCAATTTGAGGCGCTTTTGAAAACCCACCCAGTGGAGTAGGGTAGCTTGTCTCAGTCACGTGACCAGGTTTTGTCGATCACCAGGATATTAGGAGAACGCCTGTAATGATATTCAGGATTTTCAGATGGCGAGAATGCAACAAAAATAACTATATATTTTTTACGTAATACATGTTTTGCCAAATTCTAAGTCCGCAGTGCACCCTTTTTATTTAAACATAATATTAGTTTCTTGCTTGTTTCTTCAATATTTTGCAATGCTTCCAGGTAGACAGTAACCCAATGGGTCCCGCCTGACTTAGATCACCGTGTGTTGAACATAGCGTCTTGAATAACGAGTGTATTCAAGAACCTTTCCACGTGCGTAGATAGCGTCTTTTTACGAATAGCGTTCAAGAATCGCTGTACGCCCGACAAATTTTTTATGTGTACTCTGGGAGAGTGAAAATAGCGGAAACGGGTGTTTTCATTGTCAGTTGAAACTGTAAAATTTTCAAGCCTGCCTTAAACACTTATATTTACTATCAGCCCATAAATTTTAAGGGCCACTGCTTAAAGTCTAGTTAAGGCGAGTCGTCGTCGGAAATATAGCACATCTGTTGAGAGCCCTGCGCGTTGAGTTGAAGAACAAAGTGGTAAATGAGAAAGAGTCATCCTTATTGCCCTGTGTACTTGGGCCTCGATTGCTGAAAACAGACTCGGGAGTAAGAACTCTCATAGACAAGCTGCTGATCTTTGTTTTCTACCGGCATTTGGGGGGGGGGGGGTGCGGTTACTTCTCGTTGACAGCGATGTCACTGGAGACGGTTACATACGTCTTTACAGAAGAACGGGAGCCAGGCAAGGACAATAACGCAGAAAAGTTTTTTTTTCAACAATTTTTTGGCTATCCCGCTCCGCCCCGCTGCCCGTTTAGTCAACCCTCCCCCTTCGCCAGCCAAATCATTGGTCTTTTTTGGCAAAAGCGTTCGAAGGCGCAAGCACAATAATGAGCAAACTTTTATTTTCCTACCAAAATGTTTAGTACACCGTTCCGTCCCTCTACATCGGTTGACGGCCCCCCCCCTTTTTTTTTTCCCCACGGATTGTCTACTTAAGTTTTTTTTTTGCAAAAACCTTTGCTGGTGCACGCAACTCACCAAAATTTTATTTCACTGTAAACGAATACCTTTATGTATGAAAGGGTTCACTGACTGAACGAACTGACTGACTGACGTATCAATCTGCAGCCCAAACCGCTGGACCTAGAAACGTGAAAATTTTGCGTGTGTTCCCTTTCGGTCACAGGCAAGCACTAAGAACGGATTTTTTTTATTTAGAAATTTGACCCCTAAGTGGGTGAAAAAAGGTGAAATATGTTTTCTAAGATTCCTACACATAGCTCGAATCCGACGATCTATCGTCGTGGCTTTAACTTCAGTGGGTCAATCATGAAAACGCATATTGGCCAACGTAATTCTACCTTTAAGGGAGTGAAAATACCTTAAGTGTGATTTTGAATAATAATCGACACCCCTTCAGCTGTATAGATGATTTTCTTTTCAAAATTTTGTTTACATGAATACCTAAAAGATGTTTTAGGATTTTTGGAAATTTTACTCCCAAGAAGTAAAAAAGCGAAAGAAACTTTTTTTGTTAATCGTCTATACAACTCTAACCCAATGGCCTATATACGTGATTTTTATTTAGATTGAATATGTTTACAAATATCTAAGAGAGAACTTCAAGACGTTTCGAAATTCTTTAATTAACTTGATGAAAAGACGTTAAATGATTATTCTTCCATAGCTCTCGAACCAGTCTTGTTAACGAAGTCCTGTTTGCTTCAGAATGATGCTTACGTAAATACGAAAAATTGTTATCTCAGTTATACCAATAAAATAACTCTCAAATACCAGGGGAGGGACGTAGTCTTTGTGAACATTTCAACGAATGGAGGTCATATATGGTTGTGTTCGAGGTAAATGAGTCATGTACTACTTATACCATCCGAATACTCCCTCATATTCGTCTGTTTTGATATGACTATAATTAAGGACCGGGACATCTGTTCATAGTGGCAGGGATAAACTTAGAACAGGCTTTCTTATAGCCAGTTATAGCTACTTTGTCTGCCGCAGAGTACTGTAAGCTCTACCTACTGATCCGTTATCCTAACACTTGACGATGGCTAAACAACTAATCTAGCGTACAAAGAGACCCTTCAATTGAAGTAAATATCCGCTGTTATGAGTAATATACGCGGGCAATGCCGCGGGTGGACTTCTAGCTTATATCATAAAAATTAATGTTTGTTTGTGCGTCGTTATGCTGTTCTATACCAGTTCTCCGATTGCGTTGATATTTTGGTAAGTTTTGCATGCACCCACGAATATTAAATTGTAAGTTTTGCGTGCGTCCGCAAAGGTTCCTGCAAAAAAAATTGGGAGGCAGATGGGAAAAACGTAGTAGAGAAACAGACGAAATACTCGAAAAACTTATTTTAAAAAACTAAAAGCTGGTGAGTTGTGCGTCGCCCGCCAAGTTTTCTGCTGAAAAGATCTAATTTTTGGAGGACGAGGGTCAAAATAGGGTATAGGAGCACAACGGGGTACCCAAACAATTTTGTGAAATAGATTTCATTTTCAAAGTGTTTCTTAAACGGACATTAATGACCCTTAATATCATTTCCTCCCACTTAGCACTTTTCAAAACTTTTGTTTCAGCTATATTATCGCATTAAATTGAAAACCCCGCAAACAACGTAGCGAGTACCAGCCAGCATAATAATTTATAAGAACGCATGGAAGACCAACAGACAGATTTGCCATATTTTTGGAGGATAGTTTTACTATGGTGCATTGTTTAAATTGTTATTGTTATGTTTAGGGTAAATAACGCGCGTTGCAGTCTTTCATATCTTCCACTCTCTATAAAAGCCTCACTACGGTCGTATCCTTTCGTACTGCTCCCCTACTTACATAAGAAACTCCTATGCAAAGTTTCATGCTTCTAGACCCACCGGCTTAAGTTGTGCGTTACCTGTGAGTCAGTGTTAAAGTTTTAAGTTTATGGTATTGACGGGATTCCTGTAGTAGTTTATTTATCCTGTAGAAACATACGAGGAAGAATATTGATACACTACTTGGACGGTTCCAGATGCCATAACAAACTAGCATTCAATTGTTTGTGACTTCAGCAATTCTACCAGGACATATTTTATGCTCAAACACTTCATAAATAAAACCGAAACAATAATTCTGATTAAAAAAAATACATAAATTCAAAATGGCAACACTTCATACACCTTACGAGCACTCTGCAGCGTAAAATTCGTAATTTTATTGTTGTATCAATCACTGTCCTGTTCTTACACATTACATTAATAGTAATTTCCCACAAATAAAATACTTTTCGGTTCCATAATTTTCGTACAAGAGCACGTCAAAGTAGTAATGAAATTATTTTCTCTACTTGTCCAACGTAAAAACTGTTCATATGATACTAATGAATTAATTTTATTTCGATTAAAGAAAATGTATTGAGGATTATGGAAAGGTAAGATGTCGAGTGGACGACTGGAATACTGAATCGTCAATAAAATCTGAAATAAGCATCAACATTTGATGGAATTTTTTTTTGCCGAGTAGATATATATTTTATCAGAGAACGTTTATTTAGATAGCACTATGCGGTAGTATGCTTTACTTCCGAGTAAAAAATTTAAAACTTTTTTTTTAGAAAAAAAAAGGGATTTGAAAACACAAAATCTACAAAAATTGAAAACTGGCATTTTTATAATTTTAATAACTGAATTTCAAAAATATTCGCGTATTGATTTGAAAAATAATTTTACTATCCGAAAATCTCTGCGTGAGAGGTTTACGGATAACGCGAGTATTTTTTATATTTGGTTATTATAGAGGCCTAGGCACTACTATATTAAAAATTATAAATTGACAGTTTTACATTTTTGTATATTTTGTGGTTTCAAGCCCTTATTTCCTTAAAAACAGTTTTTAATTGTTTATCCGAAAGTAAAACATAACACCGCATAGTGATATATAAATAAACTTCTGCTGATAAAATATCTAGCCGGTAAATAAATCTCATCACATTTTGATGGAAAGTTCAGATTTTATTGACTATTGCGTATTCCAGTCGTCCGCACGACATTGTACCTTTCCATGCCACTTAAGATACTGAATGAAACTTTTTTTATTTCACGTAAATTTATTTTAAAAGGTACACGCACTCAAATATATGCAAAAATTTAGGTACATTCAATAATTTTTTAAAATACAAATACGTTTTACGAAAATTTACAAAGGTGTCATTCTGTAGCCTAATAAATTCACTTTCACTCTAAATTATTTCATTCGTATCGTATGAACAGATTTTACTTTGGGCAAGTAGCAAAAATAGTGAAATCGATACTTTGACATGCGCTTGTACAAAACCTATGTAACCGAAAAATTTTTATTTGTGGGAAATTTTAACTAGTATATTGTCTAAGAGTTGGTCAGTGTTTGGTACAATTATACAATTACGAATAATTAGGTGCAGAGGGCTTTATAAATAAAACTCTATATTGTCAGCGAATGAATAACTGGAGAAGGCATTATTATACGTATAGAAAAACGTTTACAATATTTTTTCGGGTATTTCCCAGAGAGCCACTCAATCCATGAGTCAGACGAGCACGAACATAGTGGTTAATTGAAATGTCTGGTCTTCATCAAACTGAGGCTGTGGGTCTGAAACATTTTCGAGAGGCCTCCATTCATCCTTTTAAAACTGCCTCTGTGTGAAATATTAATTTCCTCTCAAAACTGAACATTTCTGACCGGATTGGATCTTGTTCGGCAAGTATAACTATCTATAGTTCAACTGTCAATATCACAAAAATATGTACGTCGAACTTGTACTCGATAAACATGCCTAACGCTATTTTCTGTCTTAGTATAGTATTCAACTACGAAGCTATGCAACAAGCAAGTGTCCTCAACAGCAGCTATGGAAGACGACGTCCTTGATTCTTAAATACTTCGGGATAGCTATAAAAAAAAGTCGAGAATTCTCTCCTCGCAAACCCGCCCCCCCCCCCACAAGCATTTGTTACTTTTATTTTGATTTGTTTGTGTATATTAAGATACATTTTTCGTGACAGGAAAAAATTAGGCCACGACACGCTTTGCAGCTCACAATCGCAGGAACAGTTTTTTGTTCAGTACCACAAAGATAATGTTTAGAAGAAGTTCCAACAAGGGCCTTTTCTTGTTCTTCTGCCCAGATCACTACGTGTAAAAAAATCTTCTCTTACGTTCTCGTCACGTGTTTATTTTGCGTACTGTTCAAGCTGTAATCGCAATAGCACGACAGACGCAACGTGAAGTGCGCGACGCGAATAAAATAACTTGTCAGCCAAACAGCGTCAAGACTTCTCTGACGTCAGCCCGACAAAAATACGAGGACGACGTGACGCAAATTCCGAATAGAAATTATTTATATTTTATCGCGGAGTCGACAAAGTAGAAAAAAAAAAGAATTTTATTTTATGTCCAAATGATGGTGAAAATGATCATTTGGTAGTACATTGCATTTATTTATTTTACGAGAGATTTGGTTAATTATGGGCAAATTATAACTTTTTTTAGTTAACGTGCAGGGTAACTGTGACATTATTTTCACATTTGGGAATGCCATTGAGTATTTAAAATAAATTACGAATACACGAGAAAAATTGAAGTATGAAATAAATATCTATGGATGTCGTGCAATAGGTTAGAATGTACTGGCAAGGAAGCATTTACAATAAATAAATATAAATATATCTACATACATACAGACATACATTCCAGCTACTTAATAAAATTTTGTGCTATCTGAACACGAACATCTGACCATCGACATGTTTCCGGTTAAACATTTCCTCTCGTCTGATGATATGACAAATTTAAGTAAGTTTCGCTAGTTTAGTTAGCAAACATAGGACACATAAACTACGTTAGCGAAGTTAGAGATGCAGCACTAACAATATAATATATCTCATTTTCGCATCTAACGCGATGCAAAATTTTAATAGTTTTGAAAAATTGTATATTTGTACGAGACATGGTTTGTTTTATAGATATATATTGAGACTATTTTTTACATACTCTTTGTATAATGGCAGGTCAAAGCCCAAATTTGCATAAAATGGTTTAATACAAAAAAACGGACTTACAGAAATGAAATAATTCACACTGAATAGCAATGTCACATTTTGAATACATTTTCAATTTCTAAAAAATTTTTGAATTAGAAACAAAAAATTGGTAATTTTTTATATATTTTTGAAAAATACATAAAATGTCACTGAGGACTTTTACATACCTCTTGACGTAGTCCTTGACACTGTTACTCAGTGTGAATTATTTCATTTCTGTAAGTTAGTTGGTTTTCGTTTCGTGTATTAAACAGTTTCATGCTAATTTGGCCTTTAACATGCCACTGTACGAAAGCTATGAAAGGTAGAAAATTTTCATTACTGTAAAAAATAGTCACAATAGGCTATATACGTATATATAACAAACCATATCTTGTATAAATATAAAAAATTTTAAAACCATTCAAATTTGGCGTGAACGCCTTCCTTAAGTTAGACATGTGAGACACTGAATTAAAATACTCGTAAAGACAATGTTTATGACCCAATTATAAGAGGATAATATCATAGTGTAGCATAATGTGTCTCTGAGGGCAGGGTGGTTGGAAGCTGTGTCGAAACACCTTATGGCTCATACCTTCGGAGCAGTATTAGGCGGAAATAGAGGACTGGTGCTGCGGTTCGACGGACAACAAGGAGGTGCGCGACGGCAGTCGAACCGAAGACCTCAGGAGTGAAGACAGTTGTGCACTTGGGGTGCTGCGCAGCACATGATGAGCCATTATCACTTTGGACTGTTAAGGTTGTACATTGTCACTATTGCAAAGACTGTTGGTATATGACTGAATTATTTTTGTGATTTGTAGACTTTAATTAATTGATGGTAGACATTTTTTGTGCTTTAATTTTCGAAGTTAGTTAACGTTTCTGTCACACAGTAGTAACTGTGTGCATAATTAAGGGTGTTGAGAAAGTTATAGTTGATTGCTGTTTTGTGTATTTTGTAAGCTTTGTGAGCTAGTAATTCAATAACCTGATTCAACTCTTTTATTTCTGATTTTAAGACCTCTATCCCAAAGAGCATAGAGAATTGCCCACATGAAAATGTTTGCTAAACTTGTTACAATACATTTAAAAAACTGTATTATAACTTTACTCTAACTTTAACCCAATATTTTACGGTGTGATTGGTCGCTATTTTAAGCCTACCAACCAATGTTATTAACAAACAAACTTACATCTTGTAAAATTTTATCATATCTTTCTTAACATTTCCTAAAAACCAGATAATGGATGTACACGCAGACTTCCGTGTACGTATTTATGAACTATTAGTTTATTCCAGAATGGTGCAGCTTAGTTTCCTGAAATATTCTTTCAGCGAGGGTGAATTTTTGCAATAAGATCGCCTATTAAAATTCACTGTCACCATGTGTCGTCATTGTGGTGTCCAGTCGTGCTCCTATGACGTCATGTTTAATCGTCTTCTCAGTTATTGTCCGTGCTGTCTTAGTTGTATACTCCGAGGGACCACGGCTTTAGAGTACGGTATGGCGACTCGTCTGAAATGTTGACCCTCTTGTTGACTGCTAGTTGATGATATTACCGCTGCGGGCTGATCTGCAGTGGTCGGAGTTTACCATGGTGAAAGTAGTCGTTATTGAATTCACTCGTTTCAAATCCATATATCGTGGTGGCACTCGGTTTCAGAAAATGCTATTTTCAATAATGGGTCTTTCATCGTAGGCAAGCACAGATAACGAAAATATATACAGATCAGTAAATTTATGTTAAACGTTGTTAGTGTTTGACTAAAAACTTGCCTATTTACAATGTTAACATGCATGTACCGACAACCGTTATGTTTTACGGCAGGGAGGTGTTCACGTGAGACGTGTATATTACTGTAATGTAACTGGAGGTTTTCTCGTGGATCTCCTGTTGTCTCCCTTGCATTCATCCGGCTGTTACTTCACCGCCATCTTTACCTCACCTTGAATAGGGTTTACACAATTAAGAACATAAACATTAAGACTTAAGCAGTAGGACTTAGAAAATTTTCCATTGCACGAATTTGAACCGAAGCATACATAATTGAACTCCAAGTTTAACCAATCACAGATATATCGTTATTCCCATTGTGTCATTCATATTTCACTCGATAACCGCCATCTTGCTGTAACTTATAAAATACACACCAAACGGAGAATTTTTAATGAAAAGAGATTTAATTTACCATGTAGGCATAATATAAATTTTTAAATTGTAAATACAAGTGTAACCTCGTTTATAAGATTCACAAATGTAATTTCCTCCTTATTTTTAACGTGTTTTTGACTGTTGTCTGCGGTATAACAAACACAGCCAAAATTATAATATTCGAAGTAGGTTATTTTGGCTGAGGAAGTAACCTCACTACCACGCACTCTCAATTTTTGCAACTGTACTGCTTACTTCTTAAGTCTACTTCTTACTGCTTCAATTTTTAAATTTTTAAACGCCGTAACCGTTCTTGATCTTCACTGGAATCAATAGACTTCCGGGTACATCAATCGACTATAATAAGTGCCACACTTCCCTCTTCCATGTCAGACGTGATGCTTGTTGGTTTTAGATTCTCCTGAGTTATTTTGCCAAAAGTAGCAAAGCTATAAAATTTAAAATCTCTGTTTCTAGATCTAATTTTCTCCATCCAGAAATAACAATTTCAAATTGTCCATGTAGCAAGTACTATATTAATATCATATTTTATTTTGGTTCGATAAGCTGTCTATGTTATTTTAGTAAAACTATTAAATTTTAATTTTCAGATTCACATTTTTTGATGCGGTGATGACTATTTTCCTCAGCTGCTAATCACATATTATGGAAAGAATGTGATCTTTAAAATGGTGCTTGACTCCTTTTCTTTGATGATAATACTTTGTCACCGTACAAGTTTCTATGCAATGCATTATTCAGTATACTAGTTTGTTTCACTATTAACTAAAAGAAAATAAATAATCATACTGCGTTTAAATGTTGCTCGTTAGGTCAGATTCCCCTCATGTTATTTTTCACACAGCATATGGTGGGCTTACAAGGAAAACGTTGAGGTTGGTCAGTACCGTAATTGTCGCTCAAGATAATCATCGTCACTTATGACGCAGCAACCAACATCTAGGGCTTATTTCCCAACCCCGAATTCTGACGCTTTTTAATTGAGGGAACTCGAGCATCATTTCGGACTTTTCTCAACTGAATGATGTGAAATTCGTAAATATTTTTCTTCAGAAATGCATATATAACTATAACACATACAGCTACAGTATCTAATTATAGCTTGTAATAAATACAGCATTTCCTTTTATTAAGAACCAAGTCAAATTGTATTAAATGATACTCATAAACGTATTAACCTCTATATGTACACCAGAAAAAATTATATTCCCTTTTCTGTTTCATACTGGAATGTCACAGTACTAAAAAAAACATAGTATTCTAGGATCTGTGACAATGATGATACGAGCTCGATTCCCAGCAGATCCAGTTCGGAGTGTTCACACCTAGCAAACGAACGAGAAGTACCAGTGGCCGGTAAATACCGTCTGGGTATTTTCTTTTGTGTTCGTCCTTGCTTTGTTAAGTCCTGTTATTTCAATCATTTTTAGGGTGTTCTACAGCCAGAGTAGCTTGCTCCTGTAAGGTTCATTGTCCTCACATCTCATTCAAGCTAATTAGACTTTAAAGAGTGGTTGGGGAGGCGAAGAAAAGTACAAAGCACGAATGATACTTTTAATCATAGTCCAACTCTAAAATATTTCTGGACGCGGGTGAGTGTCGTTAATAGCACATGGCAGTGTTGTGAGCGTTTTAGCGCAGGCACAAGTAATTGCCGGCTTGAGAACAAAGCCCTTCTCTGCCGCCGGGAGTGGTCACCCACCCCCTCAGACCCCCGCGTCGACAGCCACATCGCCACATCTGTCGTCGTCAACCCGCACCAGCTGCTGCATGTGTCTGGAAGAAGACTCCGCCAACCTAGCGGTGCCTTGCGTAGCAAGGGGTCCTCATTAAGCGCAAGCCTTAAGAGTTATACGAACCGTAGCTGTTTTTTTTTTACAATCGAAGCACGGAAACAGGGACGGCGATAAGTCGAATATAACGCGTCCGTCAAACACCTCATCGCCTGTAGGCAGGAAGTACTTGACTAACGTGCAACGTTTTCGTAGAAAGCGCTTTTCAACGGAATTTCAAGCGATGACCCTGTTATTTTATTTGTGGGAAGTATATAGTAAAGTACAATGTATGTTTCTATGATTTTGTTTTTCGATTACGGTTGATATTTTCTTAGCTACAGCAAAGTGAAGAAGTCATTTTTGAACTTTTGTGAAGCTTGGTAATCATGTTTTTAATTAGCGTACAGCATTTTCAAACCATAGGGATACAGTTTGAAGTGTGTATTCTTTTCGTAGATAAACGTATTGGAAACATTAAAATAGTTATACAAGAAACAATACTTTCCATACCACGCTACAGCACGGCTCACGCGCCAGGTCCACTATTTATTAAGACCCTTGATTAGAGATGATGGTATATCGCGAAAATGTTTTGTGCCAACATACCTTTGAAAACGCTGTAGTTTCGTGCCAGAACGTAGCTGTCTGCCGCCCAATAACAGGCATCAAGTATTACATCATCAGGATTATTATTGGCTCAGTCATATAGGGTAACAGGTTCACGTACAAGCGAAAACCAGTTATCTTTTGGTAAGCTGAACCTACGTTGAAATCTAGCAACCCATCAAGTTTTCCCGCGATAAACCATCATCTCTACTCATGATCCATCATTTATACTGATTTTACAATAATAGTTATTTTTTATCATAAACAAAACAGATATAAAAACTGTTGCACGATTTTATTAAAAGTAATTTTTCGAGATAAAATATTCAAATACTTAGGTTAATTATGCGAATAATTAAGGGCATTGCTCTGAATTAGCTAGCATGACAAGTCTGCATTATTTTTCGTCGAGAATAATTAAGGCTACATTGAAAAATCTGTGCAACAGTTTGTCGATATCTGCTCTTGTTAGGAATAAAAAAAATATCATCGTAAAAGCAGTGGAAATGATGTATCGCGCCCTTAAGGGCGTTCAGGTGACTACATTTTCAATTTTTGAAACTTTTTTTTATTTCTAACAGATTTCTTATAGCGGCAAGTCAAAGTCAAACTGTTCAAGTTATGGGAACATACAAATAACAAAATCAGCTGACTAACTCGAATGAAATAATTGCACTGAAATGAGATATTACGGGTCACATGCTAAATCATTAAAAAATACTAAATGAAATTAATATGTATTTTTAAAAAATGCTGAAATTAATGGGCAATGTTCTTAATTTACTGAAAAACCAACAAACAAAGTGATTTTGTAGTGTGCTGTTAAATCTTTTAGCACATGGCCTATGGCATCTACTTTATGTGGTAATTATTTCATACGAGTAAGTCAATTGGTTTTCGTTAATTGTATGTTCGCATGACATGCAAATTTTGACTTTCGACATGCTGCTATGGGAAGAATATGAGAGAGAAAATATTTTCACAAGAGGAAAATGTAGTCACAAATAATATCTACGAAACTAACACTGTGTCGTACAAATAAAAATTTAATAAATTTTGCTACTTGAACGCCCTTCCCTGCGCGTTAGAGGATCAGAAATGACGGACCTATAAGGGCAACCTTGGAGTGAGTATCAAATGTCACATTGCCAGAAAGAGCCAAGCGCTGAACTAACGTGCAAGATTCCCGCAAAGTCATTTATTTAACTGTGACTTAAAGCAGTGACAATATATATTATTAATGGAATGTATGTAGCAAAGTTCAGTGCATGTTTCTGAGTTTCACATATATCTGATTAGTACATTTAGAAGTATGGCAGTCTGAAAAGGCTGTCTTTTAGAGTGCTTAGTGTTTATAATGAATATGGTGTCCTACACTGTTAAAAATTTCCGTAAATTCACGGAAATATTTACAGAAAAGTACTGTAATTTTACGGAAGTGGCTTCCGTAATATTTTGTTTACGGAAATTTGTCTGTATTGCCAGTTCACGGATGTTTGACCGTAACCTTCCATAAATTCATGGAAATATGTTTCTACAATTTTAAAGCGTATTTTACTGTTTCTTAAAAAAGTGGCATTAATAATCACTATGAATCCTGGATGTCAAATACAAAAGTTGTATCTTATGAAGTTGATATCTTACCACTGCATGGGACTCACTAAGAATTTGTAACTGTGGTTCAATGGCTAGAGCTTCTGCCTGGCAATTATAAGGTCGTGGGTTCGAATACCAGCAACTTCGAAAAATTTTTCAGGTTACTAAATAGTGCGTCAGAATCTCAATAACACATAGTTAAAAGAAATGTAGTACTTCTAGAAAATGGAGTGCTAGTAGATTAAAGAAATTTAATTTTTTTTTTGCGGAAAATGGATTGTCCGTAATTTTACGGAGGGTTCCGTTATCAAGTAAAACAGTGTCCGTTACTTTACGAATATTTGTGGATAATTTTTTACCAGTACTTTTCTGTAATTTCACGGAAATTTTTTCTAACAGTGTACCAATGGCATTCTGTCCTTGTCTGAAGTTTTTCTCGTACATTGGCACAATGGGCACATGTGAAGTATGTTCGTAAAAACCTATTTTGACAACACATTCCAAAGCATTTGAAGAGCTATCCAATTTTTCCCAGTTTTAATTTTTACTTCGCTTGATGACGGGAGCAGATGTCAGCTCCCGAACCGTCGTGAAAAGTTCGTCTTAAGAGGCGGCGTCACCTCTTTTGTTTGTTATATTCGTTTTCGTTTAATGAATTAAGGATGTGACAAATAACCGGCAGTGTTTGTTTATAGAAACATTACAGTTAACTATTGTGTGCGTGTTATTGGATGAAATCGGCACTGAGAGGTATTTAGTGTTTATTATTGGGTGAGAGAGAAATTTTATCTTAAAATTAATATTAACTTAGTTATTTCATAGTTACACTTATATTATATAATGAACGGTAAAGTAATTAGCTACGTCCGTACTGAAATATTTTCGATTAAATCTTTCCAAATTTTAAATCAGGAAGGAATTATGAAAAATTCATCACAATAAGTGACACAGGCTGTTAAGAAATCTACTTACTGTGTTATCTTGTCTTTTCATCGTTGTGTCGTCTAGTTTATAGTCTGTAACGTCGTCGTCGTTATTCTGTCTTGTGTCCAACATTGTTGTCGTCTCAGAATTTGTCTGCGCTGGCTTAACTGTGGTGTCCTGAGTTTTACAGATTATATTGTTTTATCTTTCGACTTTTTTGTTGTTTATTTAATGTTTATTATTTGTTGTTGACTAATTCCTTATGGGATATTTCATGTTCTGTTAATTTGGTTTATGGACGTGTTGACTACAGCCAAACTAGGCTTGTTTTCTAATTGTTTCGTTTCTTGTTTGTTTTTTCTTGATATCATACTAAGATTTCTGGAACGACATAATATTGCAATGTCATACGTCCACAATAGCACACTACGTTATTATTTCCCAATACAAGATAATATTTAAAGACGTATGTTACAATTACTTCTAAAATGGCATCTTAAACTTTCCAGGTATTTAAATCCAGGTATTTGGAAGATAATCTAAGGACGTAATAGACGGACGTTACTTTTAGTGTTTGAATTAAGATACACATTTACCTCGAGTTTAGAAATCGCTTTCAAGTGGAGTCAAGTACGCTTAGGGGCGCGGTCTACGGCAATTTTCGTCACCATTTTTTTATTTTTTATTTGTACCAGATATTTTTTTCTTATTTAAGACACACAATGTGACTAAATTTGGCTCTTATGAAATATTTTTATCTCTCATAGTTTTCGCGTGATGGCTTGTTAAAGTCATATTTTTGCATGTTCCCGTTTTAACGACTACACCAAAACCAACTCATATACCAAACTTTAAAAAATCACAGTGTATAAAGACATTGCAGGCTACAATGACATGCTCATAAAATTAAAGAATAAAAATTATTTGAATTTTAAAAAATTGCTGAAACTAAAAATAAAAATTTAAAAAGTTCAATATTTTTTTTAAATACAAATAATTTTTATTCTTTAATTTTATGAGCATGTCATTGTAGCCTGCAATGTCTTTATCCACTGTGATTTTTTTGAGTTTGTTATATCAGTTGGTTTTAGTGTAGTCGTTAAAACGGAAACATGCAAAATATGACTTTAACAAGCCATTACGCGAAAACTATGAGAGATAAAAAAATTTCATAAGAGCCCAATTTAGTCAAATTTGTGTCTAAAACCAGAAAAAAAATATCTGGTACGAATACAAAATAAAATAATGATGATGAAAATTGCGGTAAACCGCGCCCTTAACGTCTCGCCGACAGCGAGGTCATTAGAGACGGCGACACACACCTTTACACAAGGACAAAACTGGGAGAGGAACTGGCCACGGCCTTTTGATTAGCAACAATTCCATATTTCGTCTGGAGCTATTTAGGGAATACACGAGAAACTGGAATCATGATAGCCGGAATCGGGGATCGAACTCGGATCCTCCTGAATACGAGTCTAACGTTTTACCGTTGCGCCACCTTGCTCGGTGGGTCACTTTCAGTTAATGCACGTTTGAAAATTCAGGACGTAGTGCAAGACACGATGAAGAGTTTTTATCAGCGAGCCTAGTACCTGCGAGGCAAAAAGTAAAATGCGCAGAATTTTTTTTCTAAGGGGATTTATACAGAATGAGTCAGGCCGGAGTGTGTTAATTTGCAAGGTATTAATTTTCAAAAAAGTAAGTTGAAGACGTGTTTCTCATTTATTCATTATTTTGACACTATTGAAATTGCCGTTGCCTAATGCCGAGTGCTATTGTATGTTATTTAAAGAAATTAAGTTTTATAGCCGATTATTGTGATAGCGTTACTCCCGCTAAGCATTATGCTGGAATCACAATAGCGTAACAGACGCGACGCGAAGGGAGCGACGTGAAAAATCAAATTTTTCAGCCAATTAGCGTCCAGACCTATGTGATGTCAGCGAACAAAAATTGTGGACGCGACAAGAATTCCGAATAAAAAATTACCTCTATTCTATTCGCGTCGTGGACGCGACAAAGCTGTAAAACTTAATTGAATTTTATGCTCAAATGTTGATGAAACTGATGAGTTGGCATTGAAGTAAATGTATTAATATTCGAATTTTTTTCTAAGTACAAAATGTATTATTATGAATTTTTGTTCACATTAATGGGATTACCAATGCGTATGTAAAATATGTTACAAATAAACTGGAAAAACTGATATACTGTACACATTTATTAGCTTTCGCACTAGAGGTTAGTATTAACTGGCAAGGAATTAAAAGGCTAACCACGGTTTGGAGTGAGTGAGAGATTTTGGTCAGCGCTCAACATCTAGGTCTTTAGTGCTGGTGAGGGGTGACATGACGTAAATAGGGCGCAACACCGGAATGAAGGGGCAGGGGATACGGGAGATCCCCGAGAAAATGAACCGACCAGCGGCATCGTCCGGCACGATTCCCACATGTGAAAATCCAGGGACCAACCCCGCCGGGAATCGAACCCGGATGGCGAATGGTCTGACCATTCGGCCACCGCGGCCCCGCTACGGTTTGGATGCGTAGTCTACTCTGCGGAAGTTCCCGCCAAGGTCAGCGTAAGTCTTCTAACATCTGTATTGCTTAACATTATTTATTGTTTTATTTACATGTAGTATTTTTATTAGTGTTTGTCGCACAGCAGAAGAAGTAGTGACTGAAATAACGCGAATGTTCGGTGTCGCATAGCACCGTGTGTCGCGCTATTGCGAGTCCAGTAAAATTCACTTTACGGACAAACTGTAAACACATTTTCGATCTATTGTTTCTAAACCTCTCGCCACTTAAAATTTACACATTCCATTCTGTCTCACTCTGTGTAGTCCATTTGACTAATTTTACATTTCTCTTCTGAGGAAGATGCAAAGCAACTTCACTGTGTAGACCTTTAAACCATTCTGACTTCTTGAAAAACAGGGTCCCTGCAATAGTTGTACAGCCTTCAATATTGTTTACAGACACTGTTCTCACAAATAGAAAGACGTTTCTCTCTGAAGAAATTGCCATAAACAGGAAACTTACACTGTACAGACTATACACGGGTAAGGTGGAAACCTTTTGACAGGAAAAAATATTGCGTTTTGAACTTTACACACGACACGATGAAAGAAGCCCTTTCGCGTGCGTGTCACTCGTGAATCGAGTCGCACAGTCTTTGCAAGTGGTTATTACCGAGAGGTTGTGAGTCCATTGTGATAGGGAGAGGCTGGGGTATTATGCAGTCTAACAATAAGTCCGTGATGTGGCTTGGAAGTAGCGTGCGGAGCTGTCAATAGGTCCACGGAAACGTTGAGTCCCGCGTGGCGTCGCACGAGAGATGCGCCTTCATTGAGGTAAGCACTTGCTCGCACTTTCTACTTGCGCAGAATCCGCGGCGAACTCCTGCTGAGAGCAAGAGAAAAGCGACGATTTAATTGTGTCGTATCTAGAAACCGGAAAATTCGCGACGTCTCCTGACGACAGAACTGGGACTGCAATCGCTTTGCGGATCTCCATTTTGTGTTGCTTTCGTAAGTTATTGACGAGTTTTCAAAAAAGTCTCGTAGAATATTTACTTCAGCTATGATAAATTTCATTACTCAAGTATTATATAAAATTTAAGTACTGAATCTTTAGTGTGTAAGAAACACTAACGGGTAATAACTGAACTCTTATAGTTTTAAAATTTCTAGTAACTTAATTAAAGACATTTGATTGGTCGGACCACTCGCCTTCCACTTAGGCTATCCAGGAATCCCCGGGAAAACGTGGCGAACATTGTCGTTGAGTGACGTGTTTTATCGGGATCTCGCGCTTTCCTCGCATTTCTCTTTCCATCGCGTCTCCATCATAGGGCCATATTCCATACGCCATCCTTGAAGGCATGCATATTCAAAAATACAAACTGGTACCCAGAGTCAGAACTCGGGGTATGATACACAGCTCTCGGGTTTCCTCCCTATACGATATTTACTTAATAGAAGCATGTGTGTATACACACACAATTGTGGATTGTAATGCACGTTTTAATTCTTGTGGTATTAAAATAATACCGATCTTGAGTGGACGAGTCTCCAAGTTTGTTAAAGGTATTTTTGTTTAATTCTTCGCTCAATTAAAGTTTATCATAAAAAATATCCTAATTTATACCAGCCATATATTTTGTGATCAGATACTAAAACTGCTCAAATAGCACCATTTTGTACCCAGAAATCCACATTTTCCCGGGGGAGAACCCCGGACCTCCCACTTTAGGAGGAAGAGACAGTGAATCTTTAACAAATGCTCCGCAGCTTCACCGACTTTCGTACCCCCGAGCCGGCACTGGAAAAAGTCAAAAAATTACAAACATAATATGCACATATACACAGTACACATCCACAAACACTAGCATACATACAAATAAACATAAGTTACAATTTAAAAAAAGATGAGACGAATGTGAATGTACAGACAAAACACATTACGAATTTTTTGACAAAAAAAATAACAGCAAGCGGATTGACATAAATGTTACCAGTAATGCATAAAAAAATTAATGAAACAATTTAAATTAAATTTCCTAGCCTACAAGTGGATACTTGTCTAAATGGGAAATCTCACTTTGAATATAATTTATCTATACTCTATTTCTGCTTGTTTTGCTTTACGAAATATTGTTGAAATAAAAAACAAGGTCACAATACAAATGGTCCATTTGGCATATTTTCGCTCCATTATAGGTTTGTTCGGGCGTCCTGAGGTTTCTACTACTTCTGTGATTTTCCTGCTATTTTCTTACTACTTTTGATTTTCGACGTTCGTTTTACCGGAAGTGTTTTTTTGGTAGCTTGTTCGGGCGCGAGGAGCACTGCTCTCGATCTCAGAAAGAGTATGCTCTTTCTGCTCCTGCCTTTGACGAAGAGCAGAGTAGCAGTGAGATTTATAGCAGACGAAAAGCGCGCCAAGTATGGTGTTATTTTTCTGTCGGACGAGGCCTATCCAATATGTTCGGTTATGTACTAAGGACTGTTTTGCCATTTTATAAAAACTGATTCTCTTGAGGTTATTATTGAAAAATTAGCACTTTTTGTCAGGCGAAAACTGTTGTACACATTAATTTACAATAGTAAAAAATTGCAAATGTAAGAAAAATAAATTGTGCGGTCAAAGGTATCAAAGTAATTAAAACAAAACTTCAACAACCACGAATTTTCAGGTTTCATCAGCTGATGTTTTCTAAACAACCATTATGCGTTCGGATCGTTGCAGAAAAGAGTAGTACGCTTTCTGCTCTTTCTTGCTATTTTTCTACTACTTGAATATCTCAAATATAGTTGGAGACAAAAATTTGACAGTGTGACGGGGCCAGGGGGTGGCTATGTCATATACTGGCAACAAACACAAAGTCAGTGTACTTGAGCTATTGTTGTACGAAGGATTATACATGTGGTCAGACCCTAAACATTGTGTTTGCTATTAGAGCCAATGTATTTTACACGAATTTTGAAGACCAATAAAGTAGGAATTTTATTGAATGACAAAAATGCAATTTTATCTTAGTATACGTTAATTGTATTGCAATAAAATGTGAACACAATTCTGTCGCCTACTGTCTGCGCATGTAAACCGTTCTTGTGCTAACAATGCTTAATACAATTATGATAGTTTCTGCCATTTACTTAACACCTTGTGTGCAAATGTGTTCGTTTTATTGCCATTAGCAAGCAGCTTCACATCGACAGTTATGTAAAAATATGCAAATAAATAATGTATGTAGCCATATTTTTAGGTTAGTTCGTAAGACTTACCTGCGTAAACTCGCCTGTTTTGGCCAGAGGCGAACAGGTGGACGTCTCACACACCCACTGTGGTGTGCTCTTGTGTAGCACCAATATTAACTCATTCTTGGCAGGACAAACTTGACAAGTGGCATAAATAGTGCATATGAGAGCATGGTATGCATGCACCAGGGACAGTGTGTCATTCAGTGGGTAGCCTGCACTCGTAAATATCACGTGGGTTGCGTTTCCGCCGCGGGAGCTTTCAGAATGCTTATGGGACATTTCCGGTGCGATTAGTGCGACAAGGCTGTAGTCAGTAGCACTAAGACGTTACCAGCCATGGAATACCACCGCGAAAATCTTGTCACGTCACCGGGAATGGCTGCGACGAGCTGCAGACGTGCACACTGCCGCGAAACAGGACCTGCCCACTTCACTGCGGGGATAATACACATATGGAGTGCCTGGTTGCCGAGGAACTGAACACAGTAGTAGGAAAAGGCTTCCTGTATTTCGGGTGCATAGCAGCCACATGTAACAACCCTCTTTGGCCACGAGACGGACATATAAAAAGCGCGGGGACACAGTACTGTCAGTGCCTATAAAGACCCCGCAAACCACCGTAGCTGTGATACAGAACATAACCTTGCCGCCAACATTCACGAGCGCAACCAGCTTCACGGGCATTCCATTCAAATTGAACCTAGGACCAATTAATCCGGCCATCACGAACACCCCCAGACATTTCCAGTCACTACCTATGTTTGCTGGCTTGCCATGCGAGGACCCCACGGACTTCGTGGGAGACTGCATATTCCGACTGCAGAAATACGGTGTAGGTCAAGAAGAGTGGAGCCAGTGCGTCGGCAGACAACTGATTGGCCAGGCGGGGAAATGGTGGTGTTACATGATGTGATGGGGGATGCCATGGCATGGATTCCGTAGATTGTTCCTGGCTCAATATGGAGAAGCTCTCGGGTCATTACAAGCACAGAGCCAACTCGCCCTGAAACCGCAGGGTGGCGAACCGTTAGCTGTGTTCGTGACCCGCAAGTACCATGTGCTTCGCAAATACCAAACACACCTGATGGACCACCAAGTGCTTACTGCGATAATTGAAACAGCAAGACTAGAGTTCCGTGCGTCGTTGGTGCTGTTACTCACTACAGCCCGAAGGAGTTCATCAGAGCAGCAACACTGTTCGAGCAGAAGACGCTGCAGCCGGCAACACCGCAACAGTGGAGACCTGCAGTTGCCAGCCCCGTGACGACCACGCCCCCACCCTGGTTGTCACAATAGTACCAGATGACGCAACACGGCAATGCAGACGGAATACCAGGTATGAGAGTGAAACATCTCCACCCAAGGGTCATGTAAACAGTGTAAACAAACGTCCGTTTCAACCAGCCTACTGTCAGCCACCTAGGTTTCCATGTCGATACTGTGAGGGTCTCCATATGCATTGGCATAAGGACTGCTCTAATTCACTTACTACGGACAGTCGGAGTGGCAACACTGGTAGCAACCAACAGGGAAACTGCCAGTATAGGTCGCGGGACCAGTCGTCACTGTCGGCACGGGGTCACATGTAAACAAACCAGATGCAACACCTCAATCGGCACTGCTGAATCAAATTCGTAGAAAATATCACCCAATTTTGAAAATATTATTTAGTATCAATAATCTCAGTTACGCCCTCGTAGACATGGCAGCATCACACAACTTTGTTCGCCAAAAATTCATTACTACTCAGAAGGTTACATCATTGAACCAGACTATATAACTAGCCGCTCAGGTTGTAAAATGTGAAGCAACTGGTGAAGCCACTATTATCATCCGAATATGTGACATTGAAACAGTAACAACAGCACTAGTCGCACCGGGACCAAGGAAGGAAGCCATACTGGGCCTGCCTTGGCTCATGGAGCAAAACACAGTGGTAGAACAGGCAGCTCGGCATACAAATTTTGGCACGACCGAACACAACAGCTTACAATAACGAGTACAGAACAAGGGACCGCCTACCACGGTACAGCTAAGAGAAATATCGAATGAAGTCCCGCCCGCTTACCGGGCTGCAAAGTGTTCGCGGGCAATAACAAACTGAAGCGAACAGCGGTGACATAACATCAAATCGAGCTCAATACAAGCCAACTGATATATACACCTCCTAGGGGTTACTTACCCTACTAGGCCAAAATGATAATGAAACAGATACAGGAGATGCTCGCGGACGGAATCATAGAACCGGCGAACAGTCGATACAATCGGCTATCGTCATGGCATCCAATAAGGACTGCATATTATTCTACTGTGTCTACATGCACTGTGTGAATCAGGCCATGTAGATCCAGACCCCACTGCATCTATAAGTGTGAAAAATGCCTTTACAATATCGGCCCTACTACCATATTTTCGTCCCAGGACCTGTGTAGTGGCAACTGGCAGATACCAATATGCCAGGATGACTAGGGGAAAACCATGTTCACAGGCCCCAACGACAGCCGATATCAGTTCTGCACTATGCCGTTCTGACTGCAAGGGGATCTCGCAAACATTCCAGACTATGATAGTCCAGATACTGGCCAGTTTGTCAGGCGAATTCACCCTAGCTTATTTGGACGACGTGCTTATACGGTCGAACACATGTCCTTTCAGTACAACCCATCTGTTGCACCACGACTCCGGTACTGACCGCATGAGGGTTGGCAATACTACTAGTACTAACATCTCACAGCGCCCCGACACCACAGATACCATAGTGCACGATCAACCTATGTCCAACATGGCCTAGAAAAGCCTATACATTGCTAGGAACGTAACATATTCGCGAACTCACTGGGAATCACGTGTTTAGTAGTCGCTACTCCATTTAGAACTAATTTAACACATTACAGTGATGTGTGTGTTGTGAGATTGGCAGTGTTAATTACTCAGGCAAGGGTTAACATTGTTTTGCAATTAATTATTCCGAGGAAATAAAAGTCGTACTTGACCTCAAGAGGGTGCAGAAACCCTCCCCCCAATACACACCAATTTTGACTCGTCCAAGCGGCTAGACTCTGCCACGAAATCTTTATAATAACCTAAATAATAATCATTGTATCCGTTAATATCAGTGTTATGGTGAAATTTTGGCATGCTCTGGGGCCAAGGTCTCTGTTCCAGGAAGTCCCAACGTGGCATCTCCTGTATGGGAGATGCAAAGCAATACTAGGAGCAGCACCATCGCGCCTTGCAGACGGCCGAAATGGTGATATAAAGGTATTTTCCGTATGCATGGCAATGGAAACGCGAGTTTATTTTATTTTTAAGGGCTCGTGTGTTTTTAATGCAGGGTGTAATTTACGTATATAAAACTAATATTGATCACGACGAACAATTTAACACGAAACATGTAATAAATTGTTTATTATATTCCAATTTATTAATTGAAGTGTGTATTAGATGCGATGCGAAGTAGAGCTGTACGGAGAGTGTGTATCATGAAATTATTTCGTTGAGCCGAAAATACAATCTACAAGAAAAAAATGGTAATATAATCTTTTTGGCTAACTAAAAATTTATTTAAATTTGTGCGCACCAAAAATGTCCATTCAAAATGCTTATAGGTTACATAATGCTTGAAGGTTAGTTCATGCTGTTGTTAGAGTATCTATAATATTATCGTTATTGCAAGTATGCTAATACATTATATAAAATAATGATAATATGAGCTTGTAATTTTTACAGTACTAGATAGTAACGAAGTATTCTACAAATGTAGCTTCGGATAATAATTGTTGTAACATATTATGAGGAAAAAAAATTATCTACTTTTAAAAAATAAACATAAAAGTGGAAAATTAATTTAAATAAAACTCGCATGCTAATATATCTTAACACTTACAACTGCACAGACACGTCTACAACTTAATAATTTCAACTATTTATCATTCATTTGACGTGGCCGGGATCACGGGTGATAGTGGCTGCAGTACATTTCAAACAGTTTATACTGAGTTACAAGTCTATGGGCCGGTTTCACCAACATCCCCTAAACAAGCCCTCAGCTAAGGGACACTTAAGCTTAAGGGTCCCTTAATTCTGATACTTACGAAAATGGCGTTTCACCATTTAAATGTGTGTTTTTTTAGGTGACACTTAGCTGAGGGCCACTTAACCTAGACAGCAGTATTTATTCTCAAGTTGGCACTTTGAATTTGTTGTCACA
>PNEQ01103719.1:92662-108166 GCA_003012365.1 Medauroidea extradentata | reverse complement strand
TTTTGTCGTAGCCCACGCAGTTGTAACGTTTTCACAGTTGCAGGATTTTAGGAAATGAAGCATTTTTATGATAACTAATGACACTGCCACTCTGCTGTCAGGTGTATACTTTTGTCGTAGAACACACAGTTGTAACATTTTAAAAGTTGCAGGATTTTAGGAAATGAAGCATTTTTATGATAACTAATGACACTGCCACCCTGCTGTCAGGTGTATACTTCTGTCGTAGCCAACACAGTTGTAACAATTTGCCAGTTGCAGGATATTAGGAAATGAAACATTTTGCATGATAACTAACGACACTGCCACCCTGCTGTCAGGTGAATACTTTTGTCGTAGCCTACACAGTTGAAAGGTTTTCCAGTTACTGAATTTTAGGAACTGAAACTTTAACATGACAACTTATGACACTGCCACTTTGCTGTCAGATATATCCTTATTTTGTTGTAGTCAATATAACTGATACTTCAGTTTTGTGCTAATTGTGCTGAATATAAAAAAATCGTGCTACATAAACCTTTCAATAAGACTTAAATAAAGATCGTACTTTGATGTTTGAGTTGAGACTGCAAATACAAGAATTAATCAGTGTATTATGTTCAGTGTATTGACTTGTTTCAGCAGACCAATTGAATTATGAAAAAAAATTTTTTTAGTCATTAAATGTAGCAATAATTTCAATATTTGAATTATAAGAAATATTTATGAATATTAACGAAAGATTTACAACATGCCTCTGTAAACAATGTAAACATAATTGTTACATACATAAGTGCTGTCATACAGTGGATAAGCCAAACATTTTGGTGAATTCAGATCCAAATCTTAAATAGGATACAACTGACATGCAAGTGATAACGCACAGCACTCATGTCAATTGGTAGCTTAAGAACGTTCCTACAGAACTATGACGCAACCTGGAATAATATATTTTTAACAAAGTTAAGGCAAACGTGATACTTTCGAATATTACACCTGTACAAGACAGTTTTCTACAAAATCATCATTCTTATTTATCTAGAGCATAAAAGCTAGTAGTTCACGACATGTACATGTATTTTTTAAACTAAACTACTCTAAAAGGGATTTTTATGTCTGAAAAGTTTACACACAAATATATATGTCGCAGCACTATATCTTCAAATGACAATTTGGCGATTGCAGACATTTATTATAATGTATCCATCTTCGACACATATTGCACATTACCCAGTCACTGTCTTCTCTGAAATCCCCTTTCCCGCAGTATAAACAAATGTTTGTAACATCATCAGATTGCTGCAAATTGTAGTTACTAATGCAGACCGGAAACCTCTGGACTGAAGTCTAGCCTAAATTCATTTAGTTGTAAAAAAACAGAAGCATAATAAATCACAAAAATACCACAACTCACCAAATCTTGTTGAACTGGGATATCATTTTGAATTTTTTGTACATGCCACCCTACTGTTTTTACCTCTTCAGCACATAACTGGTTGTGGTACTCCAAGATATCAAGAAATTTGGCAAGAATGGCCTCGCCACCATTGCCAAACTGAAGATCCATGTGCCACAATTCGCAAGTTTCCAAGTTTGTAATCAATAAGCACCAGTGGATATAATTTACATTATAAGCCATTAAAAGAAGCTTCTTATCTTGAAGATCTTTCCGTTTTCCTGTGTACAAATCATGCCATGTTTGGGGTTTCTTTAAGCATACGTTACCTTCAAAGATTGGTATGTAGACAAGATCTCTGTAAGCAATAGGATCCGTTAATTTCCAATGTTTAGTTAAAGTTGCTATTCCTGCATCAACAGCTGATTGTGAAAGTTTACGTTCTGCAAAAAAAGTAAAGTAATCTGTACCACGGACACTTATTACTGACCCACAGATATCGTTGAACACTGCTACAACATCAAAATCATCTATGCAGTAGTAGTGAGGATTTTCGAACAGGCCGTTTCGCATTGCTGAAGGATGTGGATATTCTTTATCATCTATTTGCCTTAATTGAAGCTTTGCCTGTTTACCAGAATGAACAAAATTTGAATTTTTTTTTAAAAGTTAAATGCGATATGAATTTCGGTTAAAAGATCTATCGAAGTCTTTACCATCGAGAAGTTTATGAATGAAATATATTACATACACCCCACAGCTATATTTATCTTTTTGGTTTGGGTGTTCAGCATTAATGATTTCCCAACCATCCATACTGAGTCTATCTGTCGTGAACAAATTTCTTTGGTTAATATAACTTTTGAAAACCTTGAATGCATGTTCGCTTTTGGAGCACTTGTCACGCGGAAGCACACTATCTTCAGAACCAGCCGGGTCTATGAAACTGAATAATTTTTGTAAAAAGTCAACCAAAATTAGTGTCCAATGATTGTTTTTTATGTTCCATGGAATAAAGCATTTTTGTACATCACTAAGTTTTACAGTATTTACGTTTGCAGCAGTCATAAGTTTCCCTTCAAACATAATAAAACTTCCAAGCCAATCCGCTGGCAAATGGGTTACATCTGACAATCCCGACTCGTGCAAAAGTACAGCCACACATGCATCAATCGCAGCACTGGACAACCACTCTTTGCCAATTAATGTTTCATAATCTTCTTCGGTAAAAAGATTACCACCGTACAATTGAATAGATGATTGCATTTTTCAAGATACAGCAATTTGTGCACATATCCATTGCCCATGTGTCCTTTCAGTAGTGCACTTTTACTTTCATGACAGCTGTCCTTAAAGAATTTTCGGAAATATGTAGTTTCTTTCTTCGCTTTTGCCTCCCAGAATTCTTCCACGTCCAAATAGTCTGGATCATCTATACTAGAATTTTCGTCTTCAGGTACTGTCAGCTGAATACTTTTCTTCTCAACTAATTTCTTATTTTGTTTTTTACAAAACACTTGTGGAAGTTCTGTGCGCAACATTTTGCACAGAACTGTAACTCTGGCTTTCATTTTTCTTACAAACCTGCCTGGTTTCAAGTGCGTTAGACCACCCAACACATTACTCTTTGTTTGGAAAAAACCAGTTCTCAACATTGGAATTGCTATACCTCTGTGGGCAATCAGAAAGAATCTGAGACCACAAAGGTGACATAGGCATGTATCTGTCAACAAGTTCTTTTGCAAATACAGGTAAGTAGAATTCGTTCTTTGGACTGGCAGCAGAGGAGTTTTCAGATTTCTTCAAGACTGAGATATATAAGACCAAATATTCGCTGTAGAATGGACTGACCTTATGCAATTTTTCTGTGGGTGCTGAATTTTCATCATCTTAGATACTCTTCATTTCCATCTGTTGAAAGTTCCAAATAACTGTCAACATCAACATTTTCAGTCATGTTTCTTAGGTGTTCTTCACACTGCAAAACCTCTTGTGTCTTATGTATACTTGTTAACACAGCTATGAATTTCTCAAAAAATTTTTTTCTGTGCATCAAGAGAGTTGGAGCAGATAAGCATATTAACACTTTTCAAAACAAAAAATTTAGTTTTCTTGTTTGCTCCAAGTTTCTTCAACCTCCTGGACATAATATGCATAAAATGACTGTAACATATATGAACAGTCACAAATGAAACCAGCTTGCTACCATCTTTGGTTTTGCATGCAGCATATGTTTGTTTGAGGTAAACGTGAAAAGTAATTTCATTCCAGGCAAGAATGACTGCCTTCATCAGTGTGAAACTGTAGTCTGTTACAACTTTCTTTACCACAGGCCATTTTGAAAATTGCTTTATTACACTTTGCTTGAATTTCATAAGAAAACTTGTGAGACGACCTGCATCATTACGAGCTGAAAGAAACTCAACCAAAGGTATAATTGTGTTACACACATTTACAACTCCAGCATAATAGTAAATAACACATTTAGCATCCTTGGAGTTCCTAACAACTGAGTCTGTAGCATCTAAAAACAAGACATGAATGTCATTCTGATACTGTTTCCACACATTGAACTGATCCTGTGAAAACATAAGAACACCAATTAGAAGAGAAACTTCTTGGATGTACTGTTCTTTTTCTTTAACTTCTAAGAGGTACAGTTCAATAAGGTCTTGGATGTCATCCCTATGCAAATCATTTTCTGCGAGAGATTCAGCTCGAATTGTTTTCACAACATCTAGGCTTGTTACATCTTGTGTATTTCCCAACTCATACATAACTTCATCCATTTCTTCTATTTTCTTGTAACGGAAAGATGTCGGTCGCTCCTTTTCAAGTTTCTCTTTCCATGCTTTTCGTTGGGAGCTTCGTATCTGCCATGTCTTTTTCTCCTCGTGGCAACCTGGGTTTTTCCGAGCTCGTACACTAACAACGTAATTTCCTGGAGTTACATTCTCTAAATAAATTCTATATTTATTTTTGCAAGAATCATCTGGGCAAGAGGCATATTCTACAGCATTACCTTCTACTCGTACTTGCAGACCACAGAACTTGTAGACACATGCAATGTTCGGTCCATCCATCAAAATTTTTTTGAGGGATATATGTATCTTGCCAATTTCGAATCTTGAAAGGCGCACATTTGGTGTTAGGCTGAGCAAATCTGCGGACACCAAGCTTAATTTACCCATTAAAATTGGGAAAGATGAAAGTGTTCTTTTCCTGAAATTTAATTCCTTTGGTACAACTTGGCAGCCTGTCACATTGCGTTGTTCACAAGTTAGTGATAAATTAATACATTCTTTAATGTCACAAACTACTTTGCTGTGAGATGGTACAGACAGATTGGCAGTGCCATTACAACTGAAAACTTTAGCGAAAACTGGAGGATTTTGTAGACTCTGTGTTGTTAAGGTATCACTATTAACTTCTTTAACAATTTCGCAAGGGACAAATCTACCAAATTTATTACTTAAGGAATCAGATTCTGAATTGCTTTCTGTCACAAGTAGAATTAGGATTGACTATCTCATATTTGGTTTCAGGTTGGGGTTTGTTTGTCAAATCATTACACAGTTTCACATCTTCTGCCGAGGGAACTATGCCATCTGTACTGTGCACATCGAAGTCATCACTGTATGAATCAATATTTGCACTTTTTTCAGCATTAATACCTACATCTTCAGCAATGGGAGCAAGTACAGGAACTGTAGATTTGAGACTAGTATCTGAATCAGATTTACAACATTGAGAACTTAACATGTTTTGCACATTTTCCTTAATGCCATTTTGGTCCCTTTTCCAGGACACAAACAACTTCAACATATTTTTGCGAGTCTTATTTATGCCAAGTTCAGAACATACTGACCACCACAGTGAACCCTTTTAACAAGAAGCTGCGTCAATTTCATGTAGGGATGTAACTTGTTTGGCTATCGCAGCCGCTGTTTGTTCTATCCCTGACTTCTGAATAGGGTTTTCGTGGCAAAGGTTGGAATATAAAGTCTTTATTTTACCTGTGTTTCTCTGCCACCGCCTGATAAGCAAATATCCGTGTTTCGTAGAGTTTTTACCATAAAAAAAAACAAAGCTGCTTGCCCGAAGGCCCCATCTTTTTAAAACTGACTCGTCAATGGCATCAGAATTTTGGCTTACGTCAAATAAAAACTGGGCTAATGTGGAGGCATCTACAGAACGCCGGGCGCCACAGCGACCCACCCTGGCTCTCCAAGTGTCCAAATCAACATTCATGGCGCAGCAGTACGCCTACTCTCAACTCAAGTAAGGTGGATGAATACTTACCGTTTCAAGAAATTAACACCAACGTCCTCATGATTCTCAAATGCGCACAGAAAATTATAAATCCTTAAAGCAGTGAACACGTGCTCGCAATTCGCTACGTTCGTAGTCACAACACGCTTGCCAATCAACGTGAAAACACCTCCAGTAATTAAAAAATTTCCGCTGGTAAAATAACTCAGGTTTTTTTAATGATCTCTCTTTGTACGGTAATTAATATTAACATAACTAAATAAATACACTGTATTTTACATTTTAACTACCATCTGAATCGTAATGACATTCTTAAAAATGTGAAGTAAATTCTGCTTTGTCACTTTGCTTACCCTGTTTAACTTCCTGTGTAGTGCCCAGTACTAGTAGTTCTATTCGGCAATTTCAAAATTTTTTCTTTTCCGTCTTGGTGAGAGCAAAGTGTAAGTTGTATTCGCATGCGTTGTTTCGGTCATTTCCATGGAAAAAGTTTGTGAGGTAATTTTTAATTTTTTTTCTTCGTGCTTACTGTTGTGATGGAATTGTGTGCTTCCTATAAAATGTAAATAAAAACTAAAACACCTCAATACTAAACAGTAAAACCACGTGGTCACAAGGCTGACCTACCTAGTACCAGACAACAGTATACATTACGACTTTGCCGCCTCGTTTGTACGGGCTGTGCGAAATTAATTCTTTCCTCTTATTGTTAAGATGTTTATGTATTCTGTAAACTCAAAATTGTATCCATGCTTAGAACTGTGCGTTTTCGGTATCTTATTTTTGTGATTGAATCGGTAAATAGGCTGGTTTTAAGTGTTCGCAGCGTAACATTTTTATTTACAAGAAAGCTCGAAAATTAACATTCGTTACCGAATTTGCCCGGGGGCCTATGCTGCAGTTTTCAATCGCATGCGAGTAGGAAACTGAGTGAAGAGGGATTCTTTTATCGTCCAACTTCCCAGTAATTTGCGTTAAAAAAAACTGTTTTAATGGCCAAAAACTTGTCACTCGGCTTCCAAACTCACATGCTACTGAAAAACTAGTGTAAGCCCCCAGGTCGGGCAAGAATTTCAAAATTATTTCGTGTCGTACCACTAAGGAACAGGTAAATTTCAATGTGATTTTTGTATTAACTAACATGAAACTAAACATAGAAGCAGTCTACATATGTCGTTTTTTGCATTTTTTAAAAATCTACCAGGAAGGCCTGTATTTGTCATGTATTCAACTTTACAATAAATATCGAATATTTTTTAAGTATTTTCCAATAAGAATCAATTCCTTCAATCTTGTAAAACATTTAGAAAATAACAATTTAAACAGCATTGATGAATTTATGAATATTAGCCTTAATAAGAAAAGATTTATTATTATAATGTGTGTTCTGTATTTCTCTTTTATATTCAATTATTATTATTAGTATATTTGTAACTTTTTACAATATATGAAGATATATGTATGATATAAGTTTATGCTGATTGTTTTTGTTTATGATTGTTACATTTCACATCCCAAGCTTATGCACGTAAATAGAATGTATAGAACAGGAAATATATAAAAAAAAAAATAAGAGTTACAGGCAGTAATATTTCAGATATATTGGCCACAAAATTATCAGAAATTAATTTTGAGCAAATTAGAACCACCGTTTTTGTGCCCTTAAACTGCAAAACATAATTTAAGTTTTATTTTCATTAGGAAGAAAATTATAAGCTTTAAACCACTTGTTCTTGTACTAGTAGTTCATAAACTTTCCTCATTGATACATTAATCGTGAACAGTCAGTATTTACCTACAATAACAGATTTCTCATTTTTGTTCTTAGTATTTCCGAAAATCAGAAGATATGATACATAGGTACTGCAATATTACAAAAGATGCCAATACTTTGTGGTTTAAACATTTCCTGTTTTTCAGCCCTTGTGCAAAGGTGTTCAGTCAGTTGGTGATTCCAACTTCGTAAGGGTGGCTGCGTATGAAGGTTATAGGGTGAGACGAATTTGGAATGGACGCAAAGGTAAAGGGTTGATTACCTTCACTTATTGTGTAATATTATATGATTTTACTGAACACTGCATTGCAAACATTATTTTGTTCAGGTAAAAGAGTGAGGAAGATTGGTACATGTATCAGTGGTCATTGCACACAAGCTGCCTACAATAATCTTAAAAGATTAGAATATCGTGGGTGGCTGCACAAGAAGGTAGTCATGTTGTTGGGCAACAACGACATATTGGTGGGTTCAATATTTGTGGTGTGTATATATCAGGGGAGAAGAGTTTATGCATTACATACTTTTATGATTGCAGCATCAGAACAGTTTTTGGCTCACAGACTTTATGCTGTTAGATGTTTCTGCTTATCATAAGTTAATTTATGACTAAATACTTTCAAAATTTTGAAATAACAGGCTTATGTCATGATTAAATTGTTTTACTCTTTTTGCTACATTAGACTGGTTTTACATGATGCAATGTACATGCAATTTACATGCAACAAGCTGATATTGCGTTGGAGCTCAGACACACAATTCTTGGAACCTCACATGCAATATCGGCAAATAGAACATGCTCTATATTTAGATGCAAGTTGGGTGGAACAAGCAATGTGATTGGCTATTCTCTGAAGTATATATATGCACGTAGTTATGAGTATAAACAAAAACTATAAACACCATACAACATTTTTTTTTGCAGTTTTTGGACGAATACAAAAATGTGCAGGCCACTATAACACAAAATCAACAAATTATCACAACAAACATTTGAGCGAAAATGTATTAAAGGCAGTGGCCGTGTCTGTATCTGAAGTCCGGGAAAAGACTACCGTACCACTAAGAAATAAAAAAAACAAGTTCCTACATGGTTCATTTTAATTTTAATCCTAGATAACATTTCCATCACTTGAAGTGTACATCTTGTGCTTTTAGGTTATCCATTTGTCCTAAACATTTGACGGGAAGAAAACAAATTGCGTGTATATTGTTTGGGGAAATTTTGCT
This sequence comes from Medauroidea extradentata, assembly GCA_003012365.1. Taxonomy (NCBI): domain Eukaryota; kingdom Metazoa; phylum Arthropoda; class Insecta; order Phasmatodea; family Phasmatidae; genus Medauroidea; species Medauroidea extradentata. Next base: position 99,515 of record PNEQ01103719.1, on the reverse strand, counting down.
GTGTAAATGGACTATGAGAGATTGCATGCAATTAAGTGTCTGTTTTTAGCAAGAGAACCTATTCGGAACGTTGATAGTCAAGAGCATGGGTCCTTTTAGTTTTACACTTGGTTAATACAATATATAACTGATTGTAGGGTAAACTTCAAAACTACTTTACACTAGTTAATCCCACATATTATTACTGTAAGTTGTGATAGTCGATAATGTAGCAACATCCCTACTGACTATGACAATACAAAATACTAAATGTAAACAGGAATAACACTATTCAAAAATAAGATATATTATGCAAAACTTATAGGCTATAGTAGCATTATTATAATACTCTGTGTGTGTGCTGCAGGATTCCAAGAACTTATTCGTGTGGATTTTTTAAATTTTTTTACTCCACTTATCTTTTACGGCTCATTTCATTGTGGCCGAAAATTGCTCAGTTGCTTTTTTTTGTATGTTTCTTGTTAGAACTGAAAATTTGGGCAAATAAGTGAAAACCAGGCAATAGGCCTATATAGTGAGAACTACACACCAGTTTTACGGGTCTCTGATGCGCAAAATACATCCACCCAAGTTGCGTCCTTAACCTAGTCCACATATGTTTTACTGTAATCTAAAACTCTTTTATTTTATTTTTAAGCCTTCAATTGAATATTCTCTGCCAGGACACTATTGCTTATCAGACATCACAGTTTCTTATGCACTGTGCTGCCATCAAAGTATTTGATTTTATATGTTGCATAGCCTCATGTTAGGGTATGAAACTTTTCCGGTGTAACTTTGTTGCCATATTCACAAAACCTTCTTTTTTCATTAATGTAATGTATGGGACTGGGTGTTTCTATGTATACCTCACAGAAATGTTAGTACTATTTGAGGAATGAGCTATTTAAAACAGCACACTGTAAGCACACTATTCAAAGATATTTCTGTGTATTAATCAAGAAAGTGTTAATGGATTTTTAACAGTGGTTTTATATACATTATATACTTTAATTTTTTAGAATGGAACTCCAGTTACGAAACTGAAATAGGTTTTAAGAAAGGTGGTACGCTTCATTAAATTGAAAAGGAAGAAAAACATCATTGTTTGTACGGTGCCACCCTTTCCGAAGGTATGGAAAGATGCCAAGAAGAGGGATGTGACAATGAAAATTAACAATTTCATTGCATGCGAGATCGACATCATCAACAACCGGTTGAAAGGCAGTAAGTACACTACGTCCAGCTGTATTTAGTTGTTGTTCTCCTTTACTGTGTTTATATATCACTTTCTCTCACCACACATAGATGAGGTAAACATTGGGCTGTGAAGTGTGCGTTGAAAGGTGAAACTTGCTGCATGATGTTGCAACGAGTTGTAAGCATAGACAATTGCAATTCTACTGCCATTTGCTCATGTCCTTTCTCCATTCTTTCCCCTTCTCGTTCTCTTGTCACCTATAAATTTCAGCCTATAACTCAGGAGTTTACTGTAATTTCATTTTTATGTCTGAGAAAGAAATGTCGGCCATATCTTTTTGGTAAAACTAGAATATCACTTGATGATCGTGTCTATCTGGTGTCCTTTGTATTTTCAATAGTCTCTTCTCTTTAATCAAATTTTCCATACAAGACTTCTTTGTTTTAAGTTGGAGACTTTTAAACATGAACTTAAAGTGAAATAAAATAAAGTTTTGTTGTGTTTATCAAAATGTTTTCTATTGATTATAATGACAATGGGGGAGTTGCATGAAATTTAAAAGTAGTTGAAATGTACGTCATATTAACTACAAAGAAAAAATATGAACACAGCAAAAATAATTTTTCCTCTAAACATTTTGTTTGGAAATGCGACGCAAAATAAAATCGTGAAAATAACAGCTGATGCAGCCGTATCTGTCAACGGCTTTTGATTGGTGTTTAGTAGTATGGTTAAGCTGGTTCTGGTGCAGGAGCCGGAGTGAGGATTTCTGCCGAGTGAGGATTTGACTGTCATGTTGTGACTTCACGGCCCCGGCCGCCATGATGGATGACCTTGACCTTTAACAGTGACCTTGACCTTGAGTGTCAAATTACAAAATTTTCCAAAATTACGAAAATTAAAAAAAATGCAAATTTCAAAAATTTCAAAAAAATTTTAAAAATTCAGAAAAAAATCCGAAAAAAAAATATTACCTCCATCTTGTTTCTGACCACCATCTTGTTTCTGGCCGCCATCTTGGTATTTCTTCCAAAAATGTTTCGATTTCGCATTCATTTATAACCCCGCACGTATTTAATAAATATATTTTTAATAAAAAACTTTTCAATAAAATTTTTTTAATACAAATCTATTTAAAAAACTTTTTATAAATTATTTAATTAAACCAACTACCGGCACGTCTTACCTGGACGAGCTTCATCGACACACTGACTCCCCCCACCACTTTTTACATGTATATATTAACTTATCCCTTCCCCTCCCCTTCCACTACCCATTCCTTTATTTTAATTGGCTGTTAGTCACGTGATGAATTCCCCCCTACTTTCCCCTCTCACTGACGCTCGTGTTATAACCCGCTAAATCTACTACACCCCCTCCACCCTCCTCACCCAACTTTTCCATCACTTTCTTACACATTGACTAAACATTATTTCATTTATAATTATCACTACACAGCATGTCACCAGTGACTTCACATAGCAGCTAGATGAACGTAAGTAGTAACAACCATCGACTGAGACTACGTATTGATCATCAATTTTAAAATTATCGTTTTTTAACATTATAACTATAATTTCAAAAACTTTATTTGAATACCATTAATGAATACTACTTAAACATGACTTATTTCTTAGCTATAGTCGATTGATTCTCAATAAAATAAATCAATTATTAAAAAACATTTTTGATAAATATTTGTATTATACCTACAAGGACTTTATTTCCAACTGAACTTCGTCGTCTACACTCACACTCCTACCAAATTAGCTATATTTATTTAAATTTCTGATAAAATCAACCATTCGTTTTGAAAACAACATATTTTTCAGGGCAGTTACATATGCAAGACTCTTCGACTACTTTCAAACATGGCATACACCACCCCATCGAAGAAACTGACGTACAATTCTTATTCATACTACTTATGCTAAACACACCACCCCTACGCCCTCGCACCTACCATCGAATACCCCCTCACAACTCTACCTTCACTCTCCAACAGTCCTGTCAGAACCTGTCCGAACTGATCATTACACTCTTCTGCAGAACATATAAGCACGTATAAAATTGTCTCTGCTTAGCGAGCAGTTTCAAATACACGACATCTCGCAGCCATGCATATACCATCACTGGCCTGCTTCCATATCAGAACAGCTACTCCAGTTTCATACATTACTATTTTTTATTCTATCTTTACTTTTTACACGAAAAAAGTATTTAAATCGTAATATTTATTCTCGTCATACACCCAAGTAAAATAAAAACGCTGTTTCCTTAATTATAAAAATGTATGTACATTCAATATATAATCAACTACTTGTAAAAACACCACATACCTTGAAAATATATTTAGTCTTGACTTTAAAACTATCACAGTCATACCCATGTATTGCTTGATTAAGCAAGAAAACACCTTAGCTTATTGGCCTCGTAACAGAAGCTTCATCATGCTTCGTTGACCAAGTCACATATATTACGAGTTTTGACAAGGAAGTCCCATACGCCGTCATAGTCATTGTCATGTAGGTAGTTATCACCGGTGAAGATATCGCCAACAGAGGTGAAGCTACCGCAGTGCTAGTCGAAGTTGTTCAACACGAGCTCACATCACGTCATAACTTATTCACTGATATAGATAAAATTATGCTTCACTGCTACAATTCCCACTAGTTACAGGAAATATCAAACGTATCCTGTTCTATTTTTATTTCCGAAGTGAGTTGTGGTCAAAGGTAAGTTACAACGCATATAACCTCACACAAACATATCTTATTCATTCAATTTAATAAATATCATATGGTGGTACGTGCTTCGTCCTTTTCGCTTTCCTAAAATGTGTGTCTTAATACGGTATCGGTTTAGTGTAATAGCACTCCATCCATACATTTTATTTCTTAACTCAGTGATTTTCCAACTCTTCTCAGTGTTATCGAATCGAATTTCCTTTCATACTATGATTAAATGTACATTAAGTCCTTGCTGATTTCATTTCAATATATGTCTTCAGACTACCTCAGAAAGCCAAACACATCAGTTCAATTACATTTTTATTATAAATATCTGTAGAACCGTAGATGCTTTTTTAGCTTCTCAACTTTTAAAATGTTCATCGTAATCATATCGTCATATTCTTAATTGACTGATAGACGTATTAATACACCTGAACTCGCGCCCGCACTTCTAACACCCATAAACCAAACAGTCCTTATTCATACATGTTTTTCGTCTCGTACCACCTACCCTACCATGTCAACATGTACTGTAAATCATGTCACAGAATCAACAAGGGTACCTTGAAGTCATTGACAAATATTCCGGGCTGTTCACATACGAAACAGAAGTTAATGATGAGTAGGTTCAATTTTCTCCTAAGTTCATTCCATCGTTGAATCTTGTTGCTTTCCAGGGAGAATATCGTGACCTGTACTTATATGCTATACGTGCATACAGTCTACAGCACTAACATCAATATGCTGTACGACACTGGTTTGATTTACATTTACTTATTCCTAGTCTCCATACAGCGTATCCACACACAAATGTCTTGTAGCACTGGCGTCTAGAAGGTGTTGATGTCGATTCTCACAAAGATAAACATGTAACGGTTACAATTTCCTTAAATGACGACGTATAGCTACAGAGAAGAAACCTTATCAACTACTAACCCATATAGGCCCTGCCGTTTCTAGTTGTTGCTTTGTCCAATCCAGATATCCTAGTTTTCTCACTGGTATATACTATGAATAATACTTTAATGTCATCCAGCTTCACGTACACATACTGATATTTTTTCCATTTATACATGCTTGCGGTAATAACACACACGAATGTTTTCCATCTTCACTGGAGGTGATGTCACCTCTTCACTATTGAAATATCACCTCTCCCGACTACTGCTATTCGTATACTTACTACAGTTATTAATATATGTTTTATCTTTTTATCGTTTATCCAGTCTTGCAAACATGTTGGTTACCGAATTTCATGTTTTATTTTAAGTGCATTCATATATACATTTCACATTTCTTTGCTAGCACAAAAAATATCGTTCTATAGATAAAGGAAAGCAACCCTTCGTAGTTCGAGTCTTGACTCTGTATTTTGTCTCGTAATGCAAACCAAGATACCAAAATTTTTTTCTCACCTTAAATTACGTCTACATTTTACTTTCTGAAAATAAATCTCGCCTCTTACCGAAGGACATATCTGTAGAAGGTTACGGTACAGCCAGTAACATGTAACATTCTTCGTAGGGTAAGGTTCCAGTAGTTAAGAGTTATTATCATTCAAGATGGAAGATCTCGTCCAGTATAGAAGATCTTTTTTCGCCTTCAACAGACATCATATACGATGCGTAACGTGTTATGTAAAATACATTATACTAATAAGCGAGAGTAAAAATGAATACATGTAAAGCTACAGGTCTTTTCTTCATTCGCTTTTGTACATAGTATGTAAATTTGAAACCAAATACATTATTTCATATATTTAAGATTTTCTTCCATATGTATTTCAGTTCTAATACGTCTTTATTTCCTTTCAAGCTCCAATCTCACAGTCAGACTAAAACCTAATCTTTCTTCCAGCGCTAAAGACTTTGATGTTGGTCGCTAACTAAAATCTCTCTCACCCTGACCATTCTTAACGATTCCATAGGTAAAAATTATATAAACCTACTTACATTAACCAATAATGTATAAATAATACACAGAACATATATTTATACTTTGCTCGTCTATACACGATCTCTCCTTTCTACCCTACATATCGTAGTCAGACAAAAAAATAACATTCATGAAACTAATTACAGTACAACAAAATCGTAAGAAGAGTCTTCAGTATTTTGTCTATTTAAACATAACTATGAATCATTTTGATCTTGCACATTAATACCAGAGTCCATCATATTTCTAACCACCATGAATTAAAAAATTGCTTCAAAAATACGATTTTTTTGTAATTTAGTTTGTCTAGGTAAAAAATTGCGAAAAAGTAATATTTTTAAAAGAGACTTACACGCATATTCGATTATTTTCAATAACATCACAATTTAAAAAAAAATTATTCAGATCGAGCAACTTAAAGTACATTTACTTCATTCGCGTGCAGGCTGCTGGAAGCGTGTGTGCTAGAGAGACGGAGAGAGAGAGAGAGAGACAGAGACTGATCACATGCCACCACTGGCCGATAAGGTGTCAGGTGGGTTAGGAAGGGGGGGGGGCGGCGTGGCGTGCACGTGCCGATACAATCACAGAGCTACTTGCCACCCAGTTAAATATCTGTAGTGGAGAATATTGAAACGTATAACTTTGCGACTTTACAAGTCTATATTTTACAAACTGTTGCATGGCTTTGAAAATCACATGCAATGTAGAATTTCTTTTTAAATTCTGAACAAGTAGCGTGCATTTTTTTCTGATGCACCCACAGAGGTTCGAGCCAATATCCTTCCATCTGTATTTGTCATGTCTGTTCGTACCTCGGAGAAAAGTTTCATGCAGAGTATTGTTTTCAAAAATTATCTATGTCAAGTTTATTCTGTTAAGTGTTCGTCTGTAGCAGTCAGTTTGTAGAAGTCAGTCTGTATGAGTCAGTCTGTATGAGTCAGTCTGTATGAGTCAGTCTGTATGAGTCAGTCTGTATGAGTCAGTCTGTATGAGTCAGTCTGTA
>PNEQ01103719.1:0-92562 GCA_003012365.1 Medauroidea extradentata | reverse complement strand
GGAGTCTGTGTGTAGGAGTCGGTGTGTAGGAGTCGGTTTGTAGCAGTCAGTTTGTAGTTGTCACCTGTTATGAGTTGCAGCCAAGCTACTTCACATCTTTCCATCTCACCGCCAATGTATCATTCTCGTTTTTCTCATATAACATTTTAGTTCATCGTAAAGCTAACAAAAACATCTAAATATATGTCGAGTCCTACAGTATCGACACCTCACATATAAATGAACCCCGTTCTTCTATCCTATGCATACCTAATCAAATTAAACTTTAGCTTAATTAGCTAAAGTTACCAGTCTACAACATACCCACTAATATCAGTCTTAATGAAAAAAAGCTGCCTAAACCACTTCAGTTATACTCACATCAATATTTCATACTCATACACGTTTTAATTCAACCATTCTTTTTGGAAATAATATAAGACCTATCATTAATGAAGCCATTCAGACTGGTCACTACAAATATATTCATACTGTACAGGACTAAACCTTACATAACATAGTTCAATATTTATCTAATCTCTTTGACCCTATACAAAATATACATAAAAATACCAAAGTCAAGTTAGCCTACTCCGAACTCATATCAGTAAAATAAAGTATTGTTCCTAATTATACATGACTTTCATTTACAAAATTCGTACTTATTATTTCACCCTGCATTAGTCGTTTTCCTTCTGTGAAGGCGTTTCTTAATCTCAAGTTCGTCACTTCAACTTTTCCTTTATATTAGCATTCTTACCAATTTTCTTTGAATAACTCTACATTCACTTTTAACTCTTGTTATTATAATTTAACATGGCGATCATCAAAATTACAGTGTTAAAGAATACCCTCTAAGTTGGTTTGCTACTCAAAACTATAGTAATCAATATTATCATGACACAGTACTCTCAGGTGCATTGCTTACCCTGAAAAAAACCATCAGTCGTTTCTGTAACAATCCTTCTGAAAAAGCGCTAACTTGTACAACCAAAATGCATTCGGAATCAGCAATATTCTTCTTACAAACTACCTACTAAATTATTATCCCATAAAAGCCTCATTACTCTAATCTGCTGGTCTTTATACCTTTAGGTTGCATAAAAACCAATCGTATGAAATCGCTATGCCATCCATTTCAGAAATAACTTTCACTATTGCCTCAACATTTTTAAGACTACCAATGTAGGTTATATAGTAAACTATTAGATACAGTTCACTAAGTTCAAATCAACATGTCTTTCCTGAGTTAAATCAGATAACCATACCACACGAACACACCTCACCCACCCATGCCATCAACTATAACTCCCTACTATTACATACTACCAAATCCTTCCTTGTTATACTAAAAATATTAACTCGTTCATTTTGTAAATGTTATCATCTCTAGCCCAAACATGTTAGTAGAAACTTGGTAAATATTTATACACCACCATTTTATGACAAACAAACCTACATAGCAATATCCCAAGGCCTATAGTAAGAAGTCATACGTACTTTCCTCACTCAATACAACAAATGAATTTCTATATAGTAAGTCAGTACAGACACATCATAGGCATACATTCGTACACACACACACAATCTAACCAAAAATACATGAAATATAATGATATACTTTCTTACAAATCGCACATACGTACACACACAAAACTCACGTACAGAGCGAGTTCATACACGACTATAACTTCACACATGTACTTACCCAGCAGAGCAAGTTCATACTCGATCATATCTACACACACACACACTACGCTTCAACAGAGCAAGTTAACACATGATCACGCACATTCACACACGTACACTCACACAAATCAGTGTATGTTCGTACTTGATATCAACTCTATGCGCGCACCCAGCTCACGTTATAAGTTATAAAGAAATACCATTCCAGCAATGAAAAACGTCACTGTCGCTATCTTATCCAAATTACTATTACAGGCATGTAGTTCTACTAAACCACACTGAATTTACACATTTCCAATCAAAAAAGTTAATTTCAGCCCTTTATACCATCATATCTCTTTACCTTATTCCCATGACAGCTACCATACTTTTAAGTTAGTGCTAATTCTTAATACTTCGTAAAAACTCTCACTCATATTGCACAGTACGTACAGCACTCCAGACCACGTAACACTTGTGATTTTCAGAAAAGTCTTTACTAAATTCCATCTTCTTTACAGAATAGGCATAAACCAAGCTCATTATTTTTGAGGTTTTAACTTACAGCAAGACTTCATATGTTTATTTGAGTCGCTACTTTCGAGAGCGAGCCCGTAGTTTCCTAAAAAAAAAAAAACATCTTGCCAGATGGTCTCATATATGGTGCTCTGTTACGAAATTTATCTGCACCATTTCATTTCATAACTATGTAGATTTCATAACTATGCATATTTGATTAGTTTCCAGCACTCTCACATCAAGATAATGTAACCTAAAATAAACTTTATGCTCATCTATTATTTACATTTAAGTGAAAAAATATTTTACGTACACTCATTGTACATGTACTCTTAATACTTATCACTGGCATATCATGGATGACTCAGCCATAAGAACCAACTTCAAGACCAAGAAGAAGAAGAAGAACATAAAATCAGATAGTCACCACTTCCTTTGTCAAACCTAAAGCTTAAAACTTATACCTTTTGTAACATATTGATTTTAATAAACCAGTTGCAGTCATATTTATCAGTAAAATTTTCGTTATTTTAAACATTCGAAACCGAGTCTCACGTTATTTCGTAACACTGCGTGCTTGGCATTTTCGTATTTAAGTTATAATCCCATCGTGTACAATGTAGTCTTATGGAAACGTGTTTTCATGTCTGTATAGTTCAACTAAATCTTGCTTTTTTTTACATAAAACACTCTAGTGTCAGTACTTTTCTCCAGAGTAAGTAAATATTATAAGAGAAAATAAATTATCAACCACGGAGTCTATTGACAGGTACATTACGATTTTATTTCAGTACCTAAGAAAACATACAAAATGATCGTATATCAATAATATTATTCTACATTCACCTATGTTGTAGTTATTTTTGAAGTACAGTTTCTGACGTGAATGTTTAATCCTTGTTTATTCGCATATACAGCACTACAATTATCAAATGAGTAAGTCTTGTAGGCGATACCGAACTTGCAGTTGCTTTCTTCGTGTATGCGTAGAGCACAGATTCGAGAGAACAGTTTACTGCAGTACTTGCATTCACACCCCGATGAACGAGAAACCTTTCCTTTGCATGTTTTCCTGTGTCTATTCAGGATATCATTTCGAGTAAACACTTCATCAGAGTTATCACACAGGTAAGTCTTGTACGATACACTAAACATTCAGTGACTTTGTTCATGGCGACGATCATTCGAGTGTGTACTAAATGAATTCCCACAGTAGCAACACTGTTTCAGAGAAGTATGCATATGATTTCCAGATAACACTTCCGGCTGAATGGTGGCCACTGATACAGATGGCAAGTCTTCGATCTCCGATGCCATCTTCTTAACGTTACAGTTTTATACAATAAGTACTTATAAATGAAGATGTCGATCTGCTTTCCAGCACGTCTATCGACTAACTGAGCTCATTTTTACATAAACAGTGCATAAATACAACAATTCATTCTATGCTAGCTACTTCGATGATTCTCATGTACCAAGCTAGAAGCTGGATAGCAACGATGCCGATGTCGTTATCAGCATGGGTGATAGGCTGTAATCATAACATTATTCTGCTAGTCCTCGTTAGGGGGCCATGGTGGCCGAATAGTCATAACATTCACCACTCCGGATTTTCACATGCATACATCGTGCCGGACGAAGAAGTTAAACGGTAGGGTTTCTCGGAGATCTCCCGTTTTCCCCCACCCTTTCATTCCAACGTTGCTTCATACACGACGTTGAGCGTTGACCAAAGTTTCTGATTCACTCACTAGTCACCGTTTATCGTGAGAAGCCATCGTTTCTTCGTCAATATTATATCACACCAACCTGTAGTAGTGTAAGATTACATTTTCTTTATTGGTCGAGTTACCTTAAATCCGATTAAAATATGACGACATCAGGTGTTAGCTACGTCTATGTAAGCTGTTCTAACTCACATACGCGAAAAGCTAATAGCCGTGGAGCATAGCCGAGTATAGCTGTATCCTGCTGTAGGAAAGTTGGTATCGTATCACATAAACTGTTCAGCGAACATAGGACGGCTAGTCACTTTGTACCGTTGCGAGAGATTGGTTTCGTTTGTAGAAAGCTGGTGATGGTCTGAGTCGTTTAGTTATCACTAAACATTCCATAAAAAACTCGTCTGCGCGAGTTACAAATTTTTCGTACGTTCCTTTCGATACTCAGTACCATATTGCTACATTGTAGTCAGTAAAACGCTCAATGTACGGTACTAGGATACATTTATTGTTATTAATTCAGCCCCGAGCACCAATATCCCTTTATATGCTCAAACGATTCTACCACTCATAATCTAATCACAGTTCGGTTTGTGCTGATCTAAAATATAAAAGGGTTAAACTACTCTAAAGCTCAATCTCACATGCGTACACTAGTAAGTAACAAAGTGATTTTTAAAAAAACAACATCTCTTGTTATATTCACAACTAAATACACTTGACATACGCTATTTTCCCGGTAGCTCAGTTTGGAATTTGAGCTAATGGTCCAGGGTTCGAACCCCTGCCAGGACTATATTATTTTCTCATCTTCGTCCAACCAGCAGCTTTTTTTCCCATCAGACAAAAAAAAGGGAAAAACACTCGTGAAAGGAATACGTATATTATATGATAATAAGAAAAAACACACACACACACACATATATATGCTTGCATATGCTAAACATTATAAATATTATGCATATATATACATACATACCTATGCTTGTATATTTATGGATGCATATGCTTGCATATTTATGCCTACATATGCTTAAATATATTTATATACATGCAAATGCTATCAAGCATGTGTAAATAAATAAATTAATATATATATATATATATACATAGGCTACTTAAGTGCATTCCTTTCACGAGAGTTTCTCGGTAAATAGGCTGGTTTTAAGTGTTCGCAGTGTAACATTTTTATTTACAAGCAAGCTCGAAAATTAACATTCGTTACCGAATTTGCCCGGGGGCCTATGCTGCAGTTTTCAATCGCATGCGAGTTGGAAACTGAGTGAACAGGGATTCTTTAATCGTTCAACTTCCCAGTAATTTGCGTTAAAAAAAGTGTTCTAATGGCAAAAAACTTGTCACTCGGCTTCCAAACTCACATGCTACTGAAAAACTAGTGTAAGCCCTCAAGTCGGGCAAGAATTTCAAAATTATTTCGTGCCGTACCACTAAGGAACAGGTAAATTTCAATGTGATTTTGATAATAACTAACATGAAACTAAACATAGAAGCAATCTACATATGCACTTATTGCGTTTTTTTTAAATCTACCAGGAAGGCCTGCATTTGTCGTGTATTCAAATTTACAATAAGTATCGACCATTTTTAAAAGAATTTTCCAATGAGAAACAATTCCTTCAATCTCGTAAAACATTTAGAAAATAACAATTTTAATAGAATTGATGAATTTACGAATATTAGCCTTAATAAGAAAAGTTTTTTATTCGAATGTGTGTTCTGTAGTTCTCTTTTAAATTCAATTATTTTTAGTATAATTGTAACTTTATACAATATATGAAGATATATGTATGATATAAGATTATGCTGATTTTGTTTATAATTGTTACATTTCACTTCCCAAGCTTATGCACATAAATAGAATGTATAGAACAAAAAATATATAAAAAATAAGAGTTACAGGCAGTAATATTTCAGTTATATTGGCCACAAAATTGTCAGAAAATAATTTTGAGCAAATTGGAACCACCGTTTTAGTGCCCTTAAACTGCAAAACATATATTAAGTTTTATTTTCATTAGGAAGAAAACTGTAAGCTTTAAACCACTTGTTCTTGTACTAGTAGTTCATAAACTTTCCTCATTGATACATTAATCGTGAACAGTCAGTATTTACCTACAATAAAAGATTTCACATTTTTGTTCTTAGTATTTGAGAAAATCAGAAGATATGATACATAGGTACTGCAATATTACAAAAGATGCCAATACTTTGTGGTTTAAACATTTCCTGTTTTTCAGCCCTTGTGCAATGGTGTTCAGTTAGTTGGTGATTCCAACTTCGTAAGGGTGGCGGCGTATGAAGGCTATAGGGTGAGACGAATTTGGAATGGACGCAAAGGTAAAGGGTTGATTACCTTCACTTATTGTTTAAAATTATATGGTTTTACTGAACACTGAATTGCAAACATTATTTTGTTCAGGTAAAAGAGTGAGGAAGATTGGTAAGATTGGTACATGTGTAAATGGCCATTGCACACAAGCTGCCTACAATAATCTTAAAAGATTAGAATACCGTGAGTGGCTGCACAAGAAGGTAGTCATGTTGTTGGGCACCAACGACATATTGGTGAGTTCAATATTTGTGTTGTGTATATATCAGGGGATAAGAGTTTATGCATAACATACTTTTATGACTGCAGTATCAGAACAGACTTTATGTTGTTAGATGTTTCTGCTTATCATCAGTTAAATTATGACTAAATATTTTCAAAACTTTGAAATAACAGGCTTATGTCATGATTAAATTGTTTTACTCTTTTTGCTACATTAGACTGGTTTTACATGATGCAATGTATATGCAATTTATATGCAACAAGCTGATATTGCGTTGGAGCTCAGACACACAATTCTTGGAACCTCACATGCAATTTCGGAAAATAGAACATGCTCTATATTTAAATGCAAGTTAGGTGGAACAAGCAATGTGATTGGCCATTCTCTGAAGTAAATATATGCACGTAGTTGTAAGTATAAACAAAAACAACAAACACCATACAACATCTTTTTTTTGCAGTTTTTGGACGAATACAAAAAATGTGCAGGCCACTATAACACAAAATCAGCAAATTATCACAACAAACATTTGAGCGAGAATGCATTAAAGGCAGTGGCCGTGTCTGTATCTGAAGCCCGGGAAAAGACTACCGTACCACTAAAAAATAAAAAAAAACAAGTTCCTACATGGTTCATTTTAATTTTAATCCTAGATAACATTTCCATCACTTGAAGTGTACATCTTGTGCTTTTAGGTTATCCATTTGTTCTAAACATTTGACGGGAAGAAAACAAATTGCGTGTATATTGTGTGGGGAAATTTTGCTGTGTAAATGGACTATGAGAGATTGCATGCAATTAAGTGTCTGTTTTTAGCAAGAGAACCTATTCGGAACGTTGATAGTCAAGAGCATGGGCCCTTTTAGTTTTACACTTGGTTAATACAATATAATATAACTGATATTACGGTAAACTTCAAAACTACTTTACACTAGTTAATCCCACATATTATTACTGTTAGTTGGAATAGATGATAATGTAACAACATCCCTACTGACTATGACAATACAAAATACTAAATGTAAACAGGAATAACACTATTCAAACAGAAGGAAAACTTATTGTGCAAAACTTACAGGCCATATCAGCATTATTATAATACTCTTTGTGTGTGTGCTGGAGAATTCCAAGAACTTATTCGTGTGGATTTTTATTGTATTACTCCACTATCTTTTACGGCTCATTTCATCGTGGCCGAAAATTGCTCAGTTCTTTTTTTGTATGTTTCTAGTTAGAACTGAACATTTGGGCAAATAAGTGAAAACCAGGCAATAGGCCTATATGGTGAGAACTACACACCAGTTTTAAGGGTCTCTGATGCACAAAATACATCCACACAAGTTGCCTCCTTAACCTAGTCCACATATGTTTTACTGTAGTCTAAAACTCCTTTATTTTATTTTTAAGCCTGCAATTGAATATTCTCTACCAGGACACTATTCCTTGTCAGACATCACAGTTTCTTATGCACTGTGCTGCCATCAAAGTATTTGATTTTATATGTTGCATAGCCTCATGTTAGGGTATGACACTTTTTCTGTGTAACTTTGTTGCCATATTCACAAAACCTTCTTTTTTCATTAATGTAATGTATGGGACTGAGTGTTTCTATGTATACCTCACAGAAATGTTAGTACTCTTTGAGGAATGAGCTATTTAAAACAGCACACTCTAAGCAAAGTATTCAAAGATTTCTGTGTATTAATCAAGAACGTGTTAATGGATTTTTTAAACAGCGGTTTTGTATGCATTATATACATTAATTTTTCAGGATTGAACTCCAGTTACGAAACTAAAAAAGGTTTTAAGGAAGGTGGTACGCTTCATTAAAATGAAAAGGAAGAAAAACATCCTTGTTTGTACGGTGCCACCCTTTCCGAAGGTATGGAAAGATGCCAAGAAGAGGGATGTGACAATGAAAATTAACAATTTCATTGCATGCGAGATCGACATCATCAACAACCGGTTGAAAGGCAGTAAGTACACTACGTCCAGCTGTATTTAGTTGTTGTTCTCCTTTACTGTGTTTATATATCACTTTCTCTCACCACACATAGATGAGGTAAACATTGGGCTGTGAAGTGTGCGTTGAAAGGTGAAACTTGCTGCATGATGTTGCAACGAGTTGTAAGCATAGACAATTGCAATTCTACTGCCATTTGCTCATGTCCTTTCTCCATTCTTTCCCCTTCTTGTTCTCTTGTCACCTAAAATTTTCAACCTATAACTCAGGAGTTTACTGTAACTTCGTAAGGGTGGCTGCGTATGAAGGCTATAGGGGGAGAAGAATTTGGAATGGACGCAAAAGTAAAGGGTTGATTACTTTCACTTATTGTGTAATAGTATATGGTTTTACTGAACACTGCATTGCAAACATTATTTTGTTCAGGTATAAGAGTGAGGAAGATTGGTACCTGTGTAAGTGGTCATTGCACACAAGCTGCCTACAATAATATTAAAAGATTAGAATACAGTGGGTGGCTGCACAAGAAGGTAGTCATATTGTTGGGCACCAACGACATATTGGTGAGTTCAATATTTTTGGTGTGTATATATCACGTGATAAGAGTTTATGCATAACATAATTTTATAATTGCAGTATCAGAACAGTCTTTGGCTCACAGACTTTATGCTGTTAGATGTTTCTGCTCATCATCAGTTAAATTATGACTAAATACTTTCAAAACTTTGAAATAACAGGCTTATGTCACGATTAAATTGTTTTACTCTTTTTGCTACTGTTAGTGACTGTAACTTGTAAGAATTTTTATGTCTGGTGTGAAGACTCAAAAGTTGGCACTAGTGGAAAAAAATGGCGACTGTGATAAGTGTGATACAGTGCGCGCTCTCGAATTTTGGACGGGAATTTTAGGACTGTGTATTCGGTGACGGTTTCCCGCGATTCGGTTCATGCATTTAGTGAACTCTGTTGAGATTATGTATTGGTCCTCTGGGAATTTCGACGATAGTGAGGTGCGTATACGTCAAAGTTGATGATTTTGTCTCACTGGGCCGGATGCTGAATCACTTCGTAATCGTACGCGTACATTTACAGTGACAGACGTACAACTATATTAGGCCATGCCTGATATGCGGTCTGTGACTGCCAGGAAAATAAACTTGAGAACAGTGTTCAAGTTGAAACCGTTGATCGGGGTTTTGGTTTGGAATTTTGTTGCTTTCAGTGTGATTTACGACGCCATTTTGTGTTATTAGTCGACAACCAAAACATCGTGCCTAACCTCGCGGACGTTGCTTTGTGCCCTCCGCGTATGTTTACATATTGACGTGTGGCCTACTATACTGGTGTGTAGTCACATCGCGAATATGGAAACGGGACAGTTGGAGGTTAGGTTAAGGTTGGCATGGGAACGAATTACTAGAGTGAAAAACTTAGCTCTATGTCTGGACAGGGATAAGTCGCAAACGGCGTTGTTCAAGGCACACTGTAGGGATCTTGAAAAGTTAAAATCGGAATTTGAAGAAAGTCATGTCGCACTGAGTGTGCAGAATTTATCGAAAAAGGGTTTCAATAAGGATAAGCATGACAACTTGTTTGTGGAGTTTGATGAAGCCTATTATCTAATAATGAAGTATGTTGTGGAGTTGGAGGAGGAAAAATCTAGTTACAACAGTCAATCTAGTGCTAAGGCAAGTAATGTGAAGTTACCAATGTTGTCTCTCCCAAGTTTCGATGGTCAGGTCACCCAGTGGAAAAGTTATCATGATTTGTTTAGTTCATTAATACACACAAATGCATCTATAAGTTCTGTTGAAAAATTCCAATATTTGCTGTCATCATATTCAGGGGAACCTCTTGGCTTAGTTAAAGGTTTGCCATTAACTAAAGAAAACTATGCGTTATCATAGTCTGCATTGACCAACCGTTATCAAAATGTGATGGTCATAGCAACAGCCCATTGGGACAAAATAGTGCAGTTTCCTCCTATAGGATCAAATTCACCCTCTAAGTTGAGATTATTGTTGGATACCATGAAAGAGAACCTAGGAGCTCTAGAGATATTAGAGTTTCTAGTTAAGGAATGGAGCTTCATACTGCTTAACATGGCTCTGAGCAAACTTGACCCAGAGACAAGGGAGAGATTTGAGTTGGCTCATGCAGGTACAAGGCTGCCTACCTTTACCCAGTTATGTGACTTTGTAGAAGTGCAGTGTAAGACGCTTTCAGCTGCGCAGTTACCAAACGTATCATTAAAGCCACAGCTGCTCAGGGTGCGTTAGACAAAGGAAAATCATCAAACCTATGCCAAAATGTCATTGGTAGTCAACACGAAGGTCCAGCGATGTGTTCTGTGTCAAGTAGAGCATTCTATATACAGGTGTCCTGTCTTTCTTAGTAAGAATCCTGACCTGCGTAGAGAAATCGTAAGAGTGAACCACCTGTGCTTCAATTGTTTGAAATCTACCCACCAAGCGAGAAACTGTTTGTCAAAGACAAACCTGTACACTCTGCAACCAGTGGCATCATACTCTCCTGCACAAGCCACATTCAGTAGCTCCTGAAAATTCAGGGAAGTATTGTCCTCAGAGCAACCATGTTCAGAAGGCTCTAAAACTGATGGTGATGCGCAGCTTTCACAGGATCAGCTGTCTACAGAGAGGGGACAGGCTCTGAATACCCCAGTACATTCACTTACCAGTTCGACCTCAACCATCACAACAGTGCTTTTCGGAACTGCTGTAATACATGTGGAAAATGGATGTGGCCAATTTGAACCAGTTAGAGCATTAATAGATTCTGCATCATAATCATCTTTTATTACAGAAGAGTGTGCACGTCGACTAGGACTCCAGCGTCGTAGAACCCAAGTTGTGGTTAAGAGATTAGGATCGGATTCAAATACCCAGATTGGTAAAGGTACAGTAACATGTTTGTTAAAACTAAGTAATTGTGATGGGCCACAGCTGGCAGTAAACACTATTATTCTGCGGAGGATTACATCAGAAATGCCTACAGTTGGCCTCCCAATATCGGTAGAAGAGATGTTTCCCGAGTTACAGTTGGCAGATCCCACATTCGCTACTCCAGGGCCCATTGACATGTTACTAGGTGCAGAGCTGTATGCAGACATTGTGGATGGTAGACTGCGTCCATCAGCTGCAGTCGGATTGCCAGCTGCCCTCGGCAGCATCTTTGGATGGATCCTCATTGGTCGCATCGACTGCTCAAGCCCTGAAGTGTCATCAGTCACATCCTTGTTTGTACAAACCGGAGCATCCCTTGGTGCAGTCATGAAAAAATTCTGGGAGTTGGAAGAGCCCCCAGCAGCTTGCCATAAGGATCCTGAAGAATTTAAGTGTGTAAGGCATTTTTGTGAGACCCATGGTCGCGATAACAACGGCCGCTACATCGTGAGATTGCCATTTAAGGAAGACAGTTCTGAATTAGGAGACTCCAAGCAGCAAGCTGTCAACCGCTTACAGCACTTGGAAAAACGCTTGTTCCGTCTGCCTGACCTGAAGCGAGTTTACACTAGCTTCATGAAGGAATACGAAGACCTGTCACACATGGACAGACTAACTGAAGTTCAGCGTGATGTAACAAGCTACTACGTTCCCCATCATTTTGTGATAAAGGAATCCAGCTCGACTACCAAATTGCGGGTAGTCTTTGATGCTTCCGCTCCGTCCTCGTCTGGAAGGTCCCTAAATGACCTACTATACAAAGGACCAAAATTGCAGCAAGGGATTGTGGATACTGTTCTAAAATTTCGGACACACCCAATTGTCTTTACCACTGACATTAGCAAAATGTACAGACAAATTTTAGTACACCCTGATGACCGCCACTTCCAGATGGTATTATGGAGGGACTCGCCTGACCACTCCATAACTGAATAAAAACTGAATACTATGACTTATTGAGTATCTGCTGCTCCTTATCTGGCTATGAGATCTTTGCGCCAACTAGCACTGGATGAAGGTCATAGATATCCGGCAGCAGCAGAGGAATTTCTCAGGGACATCTTTGTTGATGACATTGTTACAGGGTCAGATACTGTCGAAGATGCCCTCAGCCTTCAGTCCATTCCTGTCAACTTGTTGCAGCTTGGTGGTAGACATTCCAAGCAGCCATCGGGAAGTCCCACTTACCTTTGATGATACAGAAAATGAGGTAATAAAAGTGTTGGGTATGGAATAGGATGCCACTGTTGATAGTTTCTTGTACCATGTGCAACCACTTGAGTTGACGTCAACTAAACCTGCATTCTGTTGAACATAGCACGCATATTTGACCCTATGGGTTGGCTCGCACCAGTGGTTTTTTGGGCCAAAGAATTTATGCAAGGTTTATGGACCCGAGGAGTTGGATGGGATGACCCACTCCCTAACGAATGCATCAAGTCTTGGCATATGTTTGTTGCTGAGTTTCCGTTGCTGACACACATAAAGATAACACGACATATCTTGCCTATAGGTTGCAGTGACCTTCAGTTGCATGGCTTCAGTGACGCTTCCCTTAAAGGTTATGCAGCTGCAGTGTATCTCAGACTTACTAACCCAAGTGGTAAGGTACAAGTTCATCTTCTGCTGGCGAAATCTAAAGTTGCCCCTGTCAAAACGCTCTCTCTTCCTAAACTAGAATTATGTGGGGCTTATCTTGTTGCCAAACTACTAAAGTTTGTAGAGGGTTTGTTTTCCGGTAGAGTGAAATTTGAGGTGGTCATGGGTTGGTCAGACTCTATGGTTGCGCTGTCGTGACTTCGCACATCATAACACCTTCTGAAGACATTTGTGGCAAACAGAGTGTCTGACATTCAAGAGAACTTGGCACCGAGTATGTGGCGCCATGTACCTTCGGAATGTAACCCAGCCGATTGTGCTTCAAGAGGATTGTCACCAAGTGAGTTAGTAAATCATAAGTTGTGGTGGCACGGACCTATATGGCTTCAAGGACAACCAAATGAATGGCCAGGTGCGACACCTGTGTTAGGAATGGCCGAACTGCTCGAGCTGAAGAGTCAGTCTGTGAACACACTGTTGGTAGAGACAGATTCGAACAAGGGATTTACAGAATTTGTTCTTAGGTATTCATCATTATGGAGGTTGCAACATGTCGTTGCGTATATCCTACGATTTGCACGAAATGCCAAGGGCACTCACCAGAACCGTGTTGCTGGCCCACTGTTAGTCAACGTGCTTAGGGCTGGACTAAAGATCTGCATCAGGCAGACTCAGGCAGAAGCCTTCAAGTCGGAGATCCAGTCTCTGAAGACCAATCAAGAATGCCCACTACGTGTGAGAAGGCTAGCCCCATTTCTCGACAAGGAAGGATTGATCAGGGTAGGTGGACGCATTCGCCATTCTTCATTGAGTTATGATGCAAAACCTCCTATTTTACTGCCGAAAGTAAGTCATCTCAACTTACCTGATTGTTGACGACTGCCATTGGAGGGATCTACATGCTGGGCTCAAAACCACACAGTCACTCCTACAAGAGCAGTATTGGATACTGTCTGCTCGGAGGGTAATCAGGTGCCGAATAAGTAAATGTCTTACTGGTTTCAGGGCAAACCCTTCATCGCATCAGCCAGTAATGGGAGATTTACCCGCAGTGCGTGTAACCCAAGCGAGACCCTTCGCACATACAGGGGTGGACTATGGTGGACCTTTCACTATGAAGCTCCATCGGTTCAGGGGTGCCAAGCAACACAAGGCATACTTGTGCCTTTTTGTATGTCTCGCAACCAAGGCTGTACATCTTGAGGTTGTATCTGACCTAAGTACGGCGGCCTTCCTTGCAGCCTTCGATAGGTTTGTAGCTCGTCGTGGTCTGTGCACAGACATTTATAGCGACTGCAGGACAAATTTTGTGGGTGCGAACAGTCACTTGACAGAGCTGCAAATCTTGTTACAGTCAAGTAAGGCCACAACCTACATTACAGACAGGTTAGCAAGAAAAAATATTAAGTGGCACTTCAATCCACCATCGTCTCCTCACTTTGGTGGTATCTGGGAGGCTGGTATTAAGGCAGCCAAGAACCATGTAAAACATGTGGTGGGTGACCAGGCCCTCACCTTCGTGGAATACTCCACGTTATTCACTCAGGTGGAAGCAGTGTTAAATTCTCGCCCTCTGTGTCCTCTTAGTAATGACCCCAAAGACATGGAAGCATTGACTGCGGGTCATTTTTAATTGGTTCAACTCTTACTGCTTCTCCTAGTCAAGACCTCAGTGATATTGCAGTAAACCGTTTGAGCCGTTGGCAGCTCATTCAGCAAGCCACACAACATTTGTGGAAGAGATGGAGCCGGGAGTATGTGAACACCTTGCAACAGCGATTGAAGTGGACTCGCAGTTGCAGTAACTTAGAAGAGGGCCAACTTGTTATAATCAAGGACGACAACCTACCACCCATCAGGTGGCGACTCGGCAGGATCTCAAGCCTCCATCCAGGAAAGGATGGGGTAGTGCGAGTCGTCAGTGTTGCTACTGGTCAATGAACATTCAAGCGGCCAGTAGTGAAGCTGTGTCCTCTTCCTGTCCAGTGACTGGGCTACCATCAATTTGTAAATATGTATAGTTGAAAATATGGGCTTCACCCTTCTTTTGGTGGGGAGTTATGTTAGTGACAGTAACTTGTAAGGATTGTTATATCTTGTGTGAAGACTCGAAAGTTGGCACTAGTGGAAAAAAATGGCGACTGTGATAATGTGATATAATGCGCGCTCGCGAGTTTGGACGGGAATTTTAGGACGGTGTATTCGGTGGCGGGATCCCGCGATTCGGTTCATGAATTTAGTGAACTCTGTTGAGATTATGTATTGGTCCTCCGGGAATTTCGACGATAGTGAGGTGCGTATATGTCAAAGTTGAAGAGATATATTATACTGGTTTTACGTGATGCAATGTACATGCAATTTATTTGCAACAAGCTGATATTGCGTTGGAGCTCAGACACACAATTCTTGGAACCTCACATGCAATTTCGGCAAATAGAACATGCTCTATATTTAAATGCAAGTTGGGTGGAACAAGCAATGTGATTGGCCATTCTCTGAAGTGAATATATGCACGTAGTTGTGAGTATAAACAAAAACAACAAACACCATACAACATTTTTTTTTTGCAGTTTTTGGACGAATACAAAAAAATGTGCAGGCCACTATAACACAAAATCAGCAAATTATCACAACAAATATTTGAACGAGAATGCACTAAAGGCAGTGGCCGTGTCTGTATCTGAAGTCCGGGAAAAGACTACCGCACCACTAAGAAATAAAAAAAAAAAAACAAAGTTCCTACATGGTTCAAAATTATTTTAATCTTAGATAACATTTCCATCACTTGAAGTGTACATCTTATGCTTTTAGTTTATCCATTCGTTCTAAACATTTGACGGGAAGAAAACAAATTGCGTGTATATTGTGTGGGGAAATTTTGCTGTGTAAAATTGACTATGAGATATTGCATGCAATTATTGCACGCAAGGAGCTGTGCGAGGATTAAAATGTGTCGTGTAAAACCAGTTGTAGGAACGTGTGTAAGAATACAGTGTCTGTTTTTAGCAAGAGAACCTATTCGGCACATTGATAGTCAACAAGCATGGGCCCTTTTAGTTTTACACTTCGTTAATACAATATAATATAACTGATTGTAGGGTAAATTTCAAAACTACTTTACACTAGTTAATCCCACATATTATTACTGTTAGTTGGAATAGTTGATAATGTAACAACATCCCTACTGACTATGACAATACAAAATACTAAATGTGAACAGGAATAACACTATTAAAACAGAAGCTATATTGTGCAAAACTTACAGGCCATAAACACTATTCAAACAGAAGCAAAACTTATTGTGCAAAACTTACAGGACAAAGCAGCATTATTTTAATACTCTTTTTGTGTGTGCTGGAGAATTCCAAGAACTTATTCGTGTGGATTTTTATTTTATTACTCCACTACTTTTACGGCTCATTTCATCGTGGTCGAAAATTGCTCAGTTCTTTTTTTTTTTTTTTATATTTCTAGTTAGAACTGAACATTTGGGTAAATAAGTGAAAACCAGGCGATTGGCAAATATGGTGAGAACTACACACCAGTTTTAAGGGTCTCTGATGCACAAAATACATCCACACAAGTTGCCTCCTTATCCTAGTCCACATATTTTTTTACTGTAATCTAAAACTCCTTTAATTTATTTTCAAGCCTGCAATTGAATATTCTCTACAAGGACACTATTGCTTATCAGACACCACAGTTTCTTATGCACTGTGCTGCCATCAAAGTATTTGATTTTATATGTTGCATAGCCTCATGTTAGGGTATGAAACTTTTCCTGTGTAACTTTGTTGCCATATTCACAAAACCTTCTTTTTTCATTAATGTAATGTATGGGACTGAGTGTTTGTATGTATACCTCACAGAAATGTTAGTACTATTTGAGGAATGAGCTATTTAAAACAGCACACTGTAAGCACACTATTCAAAGATATTTCTGTGTATTAATCAAGAAAGTGTAATGGATTTTTTTAAAAGTGGTTTTGTATGCATTATATACTTTAATTTTTTAGAATGGAACTCCAGTTACGAAACTGAAAAAGGTTTTAAGGAAGGTGGTGCGCTTCATTAAATTGAAAAGGAAGAAAAACATCATTGTTTGTACGGTGCCACCCTTTCCGAAGGTATGGAAAGGTGCCAAGAAGAGGGATGTGACAATGAAAATTAACAATTTCATTGCATGCGAGATCGACATCATCAACAACCGGTTGAAAGGCAGTAAGTACACTACGCCCAGCTGTATTTAGTTGTTGTTCTCCTTTACTGTGTTTATATATCACTTTCTCTCACCACACATCGATGAGGTAAACATTGGGCTCTGAAGTGTGCGTTGAAAGGTGAAACTTGCTGCTGCATGATGTTGCCACGAGTTGTAAGCATAGACAATTGCAATTCTACTGCCATTTGCTCATGTCCTTTCTCCATTCTTTTCCCTTCTCGTTCTCTTGTCACTTATAAATGTCAACCTATAACTCAGGAGTTTACTGTAATTTCATTTTTATGTCTTAGAAAGTAATGTCGACCATATCTGCTTGGTAAAATTAGAATATTACTTATTGATCGTGTCTATCTGGTGTCCTTTGTATTTTCAATAGTATCTTATCTTTAATAAAATTTTCCATACAAGACTTCTTTGTTTTAAGTTGGAGACTGTTAAACATGAACTTAAAGTGAAATAAAATAATATTTGCTGTGTTTATCAATTTTTTTCTATTTATTATAATGTCAATGGGGGAGTTGCATGAAATTTAAAAGTAGTTGAAATGTACGTCATATTAACTATAAAGAAGAAATATGAACACAGCAAAAATAATTTTTCCTCTAAACACTTTGGTTTGGAAATGCGACGCAAAGTAAAATCGTGAAAATAACAGATTACGCAGCCGTATCTGTCAACGGCTTTTGATTGGTCCATGTTATCAGACGACTTGGAAACGTAAACACTCGTGTTCCTTCATCGGCGAAAACACAGAACGGCGGTGAAAGGTTGTATTAAATTAAATCGTGTTTCGTGAATGCTGTAACGTATGATGGCATTGTCTGACGAGTACATTAAAGCCCAGTCCGATAATTTACTGAAGGTAGACGTATTTATGATATGGAGTAATCTAAAAAAAAAAAACAATGAATGCTACACTGTATCCGAAATGAGAGGCACCATGGGGTTTATATGGGTTGACAAGTTTATATTCATTAATTCAAACTTTTAACACTCTCTTGAGACGAAAAATTATATTTTCAGTATATGGAAACTGCAGCTATTTTTAAAATATTTATGTCACAGTTAACTAGAGACTATAATTTGGCTGCATATTTATTGTAATAAACATACACAATTGTCACTCCCGGTAGTATTTCCTGTAGGCCAAGGTTGGTTGTTATTGTCTTCTATAATAAATGCAAGAAATCAATATAAACGTTTAAAAATTAGTAGGCTTATGATGAACCTTATCCTATCAGGCCGTTACAGTGCAAGTTTCCATACAGCGACAATCTTGCTTCATTAGTCTACACTTAGAAATTATTAATGCATGTCATAACAAATTGTTGGCATGTATAAGCTACAGAAAAATTAAGTAAGCCTATATGCATTTGTGAACATAGTTAACAGTACACCTATATAAAAAAAACTGGAACTATATACTGTAATTTGATGATTGATAGCACTCGTTCTATTGTACTGTAACATTCCTTAAACGTTCTGGAGAAATTCACATGGATGTATGTTATTAACACACATTTCCGAGAAATTAACAACAAGCTTAAACCTATCTTGATCAAGGAAACCAAATTTTACTTTAGGCTAACAAAAATTTATGTACCCACACAAATGTATGACCATTACATAAACACTGTAATACCTTGCCAACCAAATGTAATATCAATTAACTACGCTACATTACCTTCAATAAAAAAACGTTAATGAAGCAAAAATTACAATACACATTAAAATCATACCAGTTAGAAAAATTGTGTTGCAAGCCTACGGTTAATCTTTTTCCTACTTTTTTGAACAGCAAAGCCTTCTGTTAGATACACTTTTAAAACATTATTGATTGCAGAATATTTGATTTATTAAATGCGGGTTCGTGTCAACATAGAAAATATCATTTCAATATTATTACAATGCGTTTGCAATGTTTTTATATTTACATCCAAGACAGTTTTAAATACAGACATATGGCGTTGGGGTTTCATTACTGTGTTCCTTAAGTTACATGCTTCACATCACTATAAATGAATCTCCAAAAACATATAAATAACTATACACTTCACAACCTAAATAGCTACAAATTAATTTCGTACTTACGTCAAAATGATCTTCACAACAGTACAAAGTACTAATCATCGAAACATTCACGTCTCGGCGCGCAGTTTTGAGACTGAATAAATGCTCATATTTGTGCATCTAGGCACAAAACACTACTTATAGTCAGGCTTTCTGCCGAACACTCTCTTTAACAATCGCATCTGCTACTGCTGGCCTATTACACCGGTTGATGACGCCGCAGCAGCAGCCATGTTGTGACGTGTGGGTTTTCGCGGATGTTTTGAATTCACGATTTTTAAATGCACGTATTTAACTCAAATACACTTCAAATTTAAAATTTTCACCTCCTATCATCTATTTTCTTAATGCAGGTTACGTTAATGTTCTCAGTAAAATTTGTGAGAAAGGCCCATTATTGGGAAACATAGTCTATGTGTAGGCGTGGGTTATATTGTAATTTCGTAAGATATTACAGAAAACTGCTTAATCACAAGATCATTTTGGATATGTTGATAAACAGGAATGAATCTCCTGGCTTATAGTTTTACGTCACTAAGTTAAGTTAGAAATTACCATTTACCAAATTAATAATTTCTGGAACATTTAAATATGCTAATCTCAAAGGAAATTATTTCAAAGGTACCTTCAAATATTTGTGTAATTTACATACACTAATTGATGGACATATAATCATGAACTAAAGTTTACTGATGTGTAATGCAGACATCTGACCTGTGATGAAATAACATTAACGTTAGTACTAATTTGTGTTGAAGAATTTGTCTTGCTTCATTATATAGATGTGTTCATCTGTTGTACACTAAATTTTGTAAAAGAAACACACTGCAATGTTTACAAAGTCTTATAACGTTGCTATGTGCATGATTTTGGTTCCATTGAGGACAGGCAAGAAAAAACTCAAGTCAAGGGATGTGGATGCCTTTGTATTAGTTTGATAAATTATGTTTTCTGAACCTTTCTTTATCTTTATGCATATTGCGAGATATGCAAAGTTTTCCTTGTTCATTATCAAGTGGTGACAAGTACTAATGATTTTGTAAAAATACTTCTGACGTATAATACCATGTTGGATGATATAGAAATGAAAATAATTGCAGTAATCAAATACTTAATGAATTGTGTAAAAAGTATTCCATATTTTGGCAGTTCACTTCTGAGAAATTAAGAATCCAATACTTTATTAGAGATTTTTTTCTTGAAATCAGTTGGTACTGTACAAAAAGAAACTGGAACTGCCTTGAGTAGTAACTCAACTGTTTTCTCTTGTTGCAGCCAACACTCAGCCTGTCAGGTTGCTTGACCTCTTCAAAGCATATTCTGCAGACTATTTGCCTAGAACTAAATTTTTTGCCAGGTAGTATATCATTTTGCATTGCTACATGTCGGTGATGTTACAGTTGAATTGAAGTTTAGTCAAGATCAAAATATTAAATTTGTTGTTACTTTTTAGAGATGACCTTTACTGGAATAGAGCTGGGATACATTTGTTTCAGTGTTTGCTGCAGAATTGTGTGACTGAAAGATAGGTAAGTTTCCATTATATAACAATCTATCTATGTGTTATATACTTACAGTATTTTAGCATCCTATGATAACCAGTAATGGGTAAGGTAAATTTACATTTTAGAATATGTTTACCACAACAGCATCTCAGTTGCCGTAGAATTTATTTTTCTTCCAATGTGACCTCGGCAATGAACCACCATCTACTGTATTTGGCGTACTATGTAGGCAATTTTTTCCTAAATAGCACATATAAACTTGAGCTGCCTTCAACGTACTAAAACTTTTGTGTATTTGTTGCCATCTACTTTTAATAACTCACCATGAAAACATAAGTGATTACATAAGCAACAGAGTAGTCGGCAAACCTCGGTCTGCAATGATACAACAGTGTTAACCACCTGCACGCAAAGTGAACAAACACAAAAATTGATGAAAATAATAATTACATATCCTGAACAAAAATAAATGATACACTTACCAGTATTTAGAACATGAACCATAAATTGGGAACTCTAGTCAATGTAACAAAAAGGAATGCAGTAATTTTTACACATCACAGTTTCATATTCTATTCAGTTTATTTGACATCATATTCGTTGTTGTCACCAACTTTGTCAACATCATTGGCGTCATCTTGGTCCCCCTCTTCCCGCACTTTTTTTACTAAAATTTAAGATGTGGGATTTAAGCATTAGGCGTCGGACCTCCATCGTCATAACTAACCGTAACTAGCCTTGAATTCAGCCACGGAAATATTTTGCCACGTCGGAATTCTTCTTGATTCAAACAAAAGCATTTCTGTAATTACAGAAAATCTGTCGCGCCTAATAGCTAGCACATGCCTTTCAGAAACAAGTTATAAAGTTCTGGATATTTCCATTTCTTCCCCCGCAAAGCAGATAAATGACATTTTTTTCTTTGCACCAATGCCGAACAAGTTTTTTTGTCAACACTGAAGTTTTCCATATGATCTTTGAAAGAACTGTGCAATGGGAGTGCATGACTGGATTCAGTTTCTTGGACGTACTCCATTGCAAATTGAATGACTGTCAACGAAAACTAAACAAATAAAAGCAAAACCATAAAATAAGCAGAGTATGCTTTTGTCAGCAAGATACGTACACAACATGAAATTCCAAAATGGAATCGGGTCAAATAAAAACAAGGAACAAACATACAATAAATAAAAATAATAACAAATAAAATAATAAACCAAGTAACATGTGACAAAATGATGAGACGAAACAAAAAAACACGGTAGATATCAGACACGAACAGAAAAATAACAAAAAGACACAACAAAGAGACACAACAAAGAGACGAGACAAAACGCAACTGATATCAGACATATATGTACAGAAAAGACAAACGAAACAACGAAGAGACGAAACAAAACACAGTAGTTATATGCTTGCAAGTGACTTAGCTGAAAGTTCTCAAAATAACTAAACCCAGTCTGGGTAAGAGGAGGGTTGAGATAAATAGGCGAAGAACGTTTATTTATACTGCTGGTGCTATAGTGAAAAACTTATGCTTATGCTTGATATGGTTTTACTGGGTAAATTTGATGTGGTGTAAATGTAACTGATGGGTTGTTGTGGTTTGTGCATTTGAATGGTCTGCGAAAACGAAAGAGATCTGAGAGGTTGAGTAACTCTGTCACTGGTAGTGGCTGGAACATAATTAATGTTAAAGTGATTGGATAAATCGAAGATTATTGAAACAATAGATGAATGCAGATAGAACAAAAATAATCTACATCCAAAGTTTTGGAAGATGGAGTCTGTTAGCTATACTGAATCATTCAAAGTGCTGATACTGAAAGTCACCTACAGAGTTGCATCATGCTACAACACCAATATGATGTCACATCTCAGGAATGTGACAACTAATGTGATAGGGAAGTAAGGGAAAGTACAAAGGTTAGTATTGCACCATACTGCGGTACACGTATGTGCTGACTCGACGAGGAGGGGAAGGTGGTACAGGATGGTATCAGGTATGGAGGGGAAGAGTGTCGCGTTATTAACATGTATGTGGTGACTTGGGAAGATAGGGGAAGGCCAAAAGAGGTTGTAGATGACGGGAGGGGGAGGTGTCGGGCAGTGACTTGACTGTAAAGTATGGTGGGATACTAAGGAAGCCTCGTCTAGGCATAGTGTATGTTATTATTGTAATTTAATTAAAATAAATATTTTCTGTATGCGGTGTGAGTGGGGTAAGGAAGGAATGAGAATTAGAAAAATTTTCGGAAAACACAGAGAAAACCTTCATACTACATTTTATTGGATTTATTGTAAATCATTCGGGAATAGCTAGAATAGGTGTCTGGTTTCAGTTATTAGCATGAGAGAGAGTGTGGGAGCCCATACAGGTGAAGTATAGTAAATTACTTAAATTATTTTTACTAGAAATATGTTTTTACATTATGAGGTATAAGTGGGGGTTGGTAGGAATGCGAATTAGAAAAAATTTCGGAAGACTCTGAGAAAACCCCTATAGTTTATTTGATTGAATTAATTGACAGCAGGTATCCCGGACAAGATGGATGCTGGAAACATAATTGCCGATGAGAAATATTGCTCATTCAGGCTTCTTTTTGCTCCTTTTCAGCCTCCTCCAGCCTGATTGAGCAATACAGTGTTTTTGAGTATTTTTTTTTTTGTTTTCCGGGAAAATGTTAAGGGAAATTCGGGAAATTTTGAAGGAAAAATGGGAAATTTTGAGGTAAAAATGGGGAAATGACATCATTCAAGATGGCGGCGGTGTTGTCATCATCGAATCCTACAATCCTATCGCCCATCCCCTTGTGCCAGAACATACTAAAATATACTACTCAAGCAAGTTGAACATGGGTCTTATACTCCAGTTAGCATAGATTACGATGTAGTATGCGGCTGTGCTGTACATTGGAAGAATAACAAAATACTACTCTTCCAATAACAACAGTAAGGAAATTTTTAAATAAGAAATATTCAGTGTGAATTATTTTTTTCTTGTATTATAAATTCATTACTCATTATAGATAGGTAGTTTTAGGTTCAAAATACATGTAGATACAAAGACTGCATTTTTTTCCATATGTTCATTAGTCTCTGGAAGACAAGTTTGAAATAAGATTACAGAAAAACTAAGATGAGTCTCAAGCAAGTTGCACATGTGTCTTATACTCTAATCAGCATAGATTACGATGAAGTATGCGGATGTGCTGTATGTTAGAAGTATAAAATAACATTACTCTCCAAAATTGACACTATTCCCAATTAATACAATAAGAAAAATTTTAAATCAGAAATATTCAGTGTGAACTATTTTTTTTTTTTCGTGTATTATATATTTGTTGTACACTTTGGATAGATGAATGAAGTTTTCAGTTGTAATTTCCTACAATTACTAATATTTTTTTTACCATATGTTCCTTAGTCTATGGAAGACGAATTTGAAGTAAGTTTATAGAAAAACTAAGATGAGTCTCAAGCAAGTTGAACATGGGTCTTATACTCCAGTTATTATAGATTACGATGTAGTATGCGGCCTTGTTGTACATTAGAAGAATAAAAAAATATAACACTCCAAAACTGACACTTCCCACTTACAAACAATAAGGAAATTTTTTAATAAGAAATATTCAGGTGAACTATTTTTTTCTTGTATTATAAGATTCATTACTCACTATAGATAGATTAAGGTATTTTTAAGTTGAAATTATATGTAGTTACAAAAATTGAATTTTTTTCCATATGTTCATTAGTCTCTGGAAGACAAGTTTGAAGTAATTTTACCAAAAAACTAAAATGAGTCTCACGCAAGATGAACATGAGTCTTATACTCCAGTTAGCATATATTACGATGTAGTATGCGGCCTTGCTGTACATTGGAAGAATAAAAAAATATTAAGCTCCAAACTTGACACTTTTCCCACATACAAACAATAAGGAAATTTTTAAATAGGAAATATTTCTGTGAACTATGTTTTTTTGTGTATTAAATATGCATTGTACAGTTTAGATGGATTAATGAAGCTCCAAGTTGAAATTACTTACAATTACGAAGATATTTTTTTTACCATATGTTCATTAGTCTCTGAAAAACGAGTTTGAAGTAAGTTAACAGAAAAACTAAGAATGGTCTCAAGCAAGATGAACATGAGTCTTAGACTCCAGTTAGCATATATTACGATGTAGTATGCGGCCTTGCTGTACATTGGAAGAATAAAAAAATATTTCGCTCCAAACTTGACACTTTTCCCACTTACAAACAATAAGGAAATTTTTAAATAGGAAATATTCCTGTGAACTATGTTTTTTTTTTCGTGTATTAAATATGCATTGTACAGTCTACAAAGATTAAGGTAGTTTTAGGTTCAAAATACATGTAGTTACAAAGACTGAGTTTTTTTTTCATATGTTCATTAGTCTCTGGAGGACAAGTTTGAAGTAAGATTATAGGAAAATTAAGATGAGTCTCAAGCAAGTTGAACTTGAATCTTATACTCCAGTTAGCATATATTACGATATAGTATGCGGCCTTGCTGTACAGTGGAAGAATAAAAAAATATTACTCTCCAAACTTGACAGTTTTCCCACTTACCAAATATAAGGAAATTTTAAAATAAGAAATACTCAGTGTGAACTTTTTTTTTTTTCGTGTATTACATAGCGTTGTACACCTTGAATAGATTAATGAAGTTTTATGTTGAAATTTCCTATAACTACTAAGATTTTATTTTTTACCATATATTCATTAGACTCTGGAAAACGAGTTTGAAGTATGTTAACAGAAAAACTAAGATGAGTCACAAGCAAGTTGAACATGCACCTTGTATTCCAGTTAGCATAGATTATTATGTGGTATGCGGTTGTTCTGTACATTGGAAGAATAAATATGTATTACTCTCCAAACTTTACAATTTTTTCTACTTACAAACAATATAAACTTATTTAAAACACATCCAGACACTCATTAGCACACTCAGACGTACATGGACGCATTGAGACACTCACCAGTACACAGACACACGCCGGCACAAGTAAGACACACCGGCACACCCAGGCACAAACCAGCGCACCCAAACACACAACGACACACCCAGAAACAAATGGCACGAGACACATCCTTGCACACCCATACACACACCGGCACACACGCGTCTTGAAACAACCTGCACGAGACACACACCAACACACCCAAACACACACCGGGACACCCAGACACACACTGTCTCACCCACACTAGCACACCCAGACACACTAGCACACCCAGACACACTAGCACACCCAGACACACCGGCACGCCCAGAGCCACGCCAGCACACCGAGACACACACCAGCACACTCAGACACACACCAGCACACTCAGAAACACACCGGCACACCCAGGCACACACCTCCTAGACACATCCAGAAACACACCCGGACAAAGAGATACATCCCTGCACACCCAGCCTAGACACATCCAGAAACACACCTGCACAAAGAGACACATCCCTGCACACCCAAATATAACCCAGCACAACCAAACACACCAGCACACCTAGACTCAAATCGTCACACCCAGACACATATCAGCACACTCAGACACACATGAGCACACCCAGACACAAACCGGCACACACACATCCAGAAACAACTAGCACGAGACACATCCCTGCACACCCAGCCACACACCGGCACACACACGTCTAGAAACAACCTGCATAAGGCAAAGACCGGCACACCCAGACATCCCTGCACACCCAGACACACACTGGCACACCCATACACACTGGCACACCCATACACACACCAGTACACCCAGACACACCAGCACACCCAGACACACACCACCACAACCAGACACACCAGCACACCCAGACACACACCACCACAACCAGGCACACCAGCACACCCAGTCTACATACCATCACACCCAGACACACAGTATCAATCCCCGACACACACCAGCACACCAATTCACACACCGGCACACCCTGTCATAAACCAGCACACCTAACACACACAACGGCACACCCAGACACACCCAGGCACACACATCCAGAAACAACCGGCACGAGACACATCCCTGCACACCCAGGCACACACCGGCACACCCAAACAGACACCGGGACACCCAGACACACACCGGCACACCCAGACACATACCGACACACCCAGAAACACCGTCACACACAGACACACATACCGACACACCCAGACACACATTAGCACACCCAGACACAAACCAGCACACACATCCAGAAACAACCAGTACAAGACACATCCCTGCACACCCAGCCACACACACATCCAGAAACAACCAGCACAAGACACATCCCTGCACACCCAGACACACACCGACACACACACGTCTAGAAACAATCTGCACGAGACACACACCGGCACACCCAGACAGACACCGGGACATCCAGACACATCCCTCCAAACCCAGACGCACACTGGCACACCCACACACACCAGCACACCCACACACACCAGCACACCCACTCAAACCAGCACACCCAGACACAAACCGGCACACCCAGACAAGAACCGGCACACCCAGACAAGAACCGGCACACCCAAACACACAACGGCACACCCAGACACAAACCGGTGAACCCAAACACACGACACACCCAGAAACAAACGGCACAAGACACATCCCTGCACACCCAGACACACACCGGCACAACCAGACACACACACATCTAGAAACAACCTGCACGAGACACACACCGGCACACGCAGACAGACACTGTGACACCCATACACATCCCTGTACACCCATACACATCCCTGTACACCCAGACACACACTAGCACACCTGGACACACACTAGCACACCCACACACACTAGCACACCCAGACACACCAGCACACCCAGACACACACCAGCACACCCAGACACACACCAGCACACCCAGACACACACCGTCACACCCAGACACATATACC
The DNA here is from genome assembly GCA_003012365.1 of Medauroidea extradentata. Classification (NCBI taxonomy): domain Eukaryota; kingdom Metazoa; phylum Arthropoda; class Insecta; order Phasmatodea; family Phasmatidae; genus Medauroidea; species Medauroidea extradentata. The sequence goes on along the minus strand of PNEQ01103719.1, from coordinate 64,844 downwards.
AGCACACCTAGACACACACCTGCACACCCAGACACCAACCGGCACACTCAAACACACAACGGCACATCCAGACACACACCGGCACACTCAGACACACACCAGCACACCCAGGCACACACCGAGACACACCCAGGCACACACCGGATACACCCAGACACACACCGGCACACCCAGACACACACCGGCACACACACGTCTAAGAAACAACCTGCACGAGACACACACCGGCACACCCAGGCAGACACCGGGACATCCAGTCATCCCTACACACCCAGACACACACCGGCACGCCTAGGGACGTACAAGCACACCGAGCCACACAGCAGCACATTCAGACACACACCGGCACACCCAGGCACACACCACCCAGGCACACACCACCCAGGCACATCCAGAAACACACCCGCAAAAAAAACACTCCATGCAGACCCAGACATACCCCAGCACACCCAGACTCACACCGTCACACCCAGATATTCATACCAGCACACCCAGACAAACATTATCACACCGAGACACACACAAGCACACCAATTCACACACCGGCACACCCAGACACAAACCGGCACACACACATCCAGAAACAACCAGCACGAGACACATCCCCGCACACCCAGACACACACCGGTACACACACGTCTAGAAACAACCTGCACGAGACACACACCGGCACACCCAGATACACACCATCACACCCAGACACACACCAGCACACTCAGACACACACAAACACACCCAGACACACACCGTCACACCCATACACACATACCTACACACCTAGACACACAACTGCACACCCAAACACAAACCAGCACACCCAGTCACAAACCGGCACACCCAAACACACAACGGCACACCCAGACACACCCCGGCACACACACATCCAGAAACAACCTGCACAAGACACATCCCTGCACACCCACACACACCAGCACACCCCGACACATACTGGGACACCCAGAGACAGACCAGCACACCCAGAGACAGACCAGCACACCCCGACACATACCGGCACACCCATACACACACCAGCACACCCAGATACAAGCCAGCATACCCAGACACACACCGGCAAACTCCCATTTATTCACGGGCACACCCAGGTACAAACCGGCGCTCCCAAACACACGACACACCCAGAAACAAAAGGCACGAGACTTCCCTGCACACCCAGACACACCCCAGCACACACACGTCTAGAAACAACCTGCACGAGACACACACCAGCACACCCAGACACCGGGACACCCAGACTCATCCCTGCACACCCAGGTACACACTAGCACACCCAGACACACACCAGCACACCCAGACACACACCCGCACACCCAGACACACACCAGCACACCCAGACACACACCCGCACACCCAAACACACACCAGCACACCCAGACACACACCCTCACACCCAAAAACACATACCTGCACACCCAGACACACACCTGCACACCCAGACACAAACCAGCACACCCAGACAAACACACGTCCAGAAACAACCAGCACGAGACACACAACGTCACACGCAAACACACATACCTGCAAATCCAGGCACACACCACCTAGACACAATTCAAAAACACACCTGCACAAAGAGACACATCCCTGCACTCCCAGATATACCCCAGCACAACCAAACACACCAGCACAACCAAACACACACCAGCACACCCAGACTCACACCGTCACACCCAGACACACATACCATCACACCCAGACACACATTAGCACACCCAGACACACACCAGCATACCAATTCACACACCGGCACACCCAGACACAAACCGGCACACCCAGACACAAACCGGCACACCCAGACACAAACGGCACACCCAGACACAAACGGCACACACATCCAGAAAAAAACGGCACAAGACATATCCTTGCACACACACACACACGTCCAGAAACAAACAGCACGAGACACACCGCCACACCCAAACACACATACCTGCACATCCAGGCACTCACCACCTAGACACATCCAGAAACACACCTGCACAAAGAGACACATCCCTGCACACCCAGACACACACCAGCATACCAATCCACACACCGGCACACCCAGACACAAATTGGCACGCTCAGACACAAACCGGTACACCCAGACACAAACCGGCACACCCGGACACAAACCGGCACACCCAGACACAAACCGGCACACCCAAACACACGACACACCCAGAAACAAATGGCACGAGACACGTCTCTGCACACCCAGACACACACGTCTAGAACCAACCTGCACGAGACACACACCGGCACACCCAGACACACCGGCACGCTCAGAGACACACCAAGGCACACCAACACACCCAGACACAAACCAGCACACTCAGACAGGCACCGACACACCCAGGTACACACAAGCACACCCAGACACAAACCGACGTATACAGATTGCACACCCAGATATATCCCGGCTCATCGAAACACATCCCTGCACACCGAGACACACACCAGCACACCCAGACACACACCAGCACACCCAGACACACACCAGCACCCCCAGACACAAACGAGCACACCCAGACACCCACCCGCATACCCAGACACCCACCCGCACACCCAGACACACACCCGCACACCCAGACACACACCAGCACACCCAGACACACACCAGCACACCCAGACTGTTTTCAGCACACCGAGACACACACCAGCACTCCCAGACACACACCAGCACACCCCGACTTTTTTTCGAAATAATATTATTAGTGATAAGTTTTGTATGTTGGTAGTAAGGAAATAGTTACTAGGTTTTTTACGCTTAGTTAGATTCGAACCTAAGATTCAAAGCTAACTTCAATTCAGTCAGAATACCGACGGTTGGAAATTACATGTTCAAAATATTTTGCCTACAACACATATAAAACCAAAAGTTGGCAGATGGATGTCATTTTAACACCTATCAATTATGTAGTAAGTGGTTTTGACACTCGCATATATAGGCCTACACAATATCTTGACACTTCACACATAAGTACACAGACGACTATTACACACACTGAAAGAAAATTATAATTTTTTAATTCTTGAAAATAAATTCCATACGACGTGTTTTCATGTTTACGAATGCATCAATTACTTTACTGTCGAAGACTGTTAAATTTATAATAATCTCTTTTTTCAATTGACAGCATGGCCAGTGCGTTCAGTCGTTCTTGGCACATTGTGTTGCTTAAAAAGGTTTTGATGCGCTTTAAGGCCGAGAAACAGCGTTCAGCTACAGCAGTCGTCATTGGTGTCGTAACTACGATTCGGAGTAACTTGGTTGTCTCCTGAAAACTTTCTTCGATTTTGTTATTTCTGATAAAACTAAGCAGTGGCAGGGTACCTGAAATCTCTCAAAAATCTGGTCTTTCATATAAAACAGAGAGCTCAGTTTTCAATCTTTTTGTTCAATACTGGGTAAATTTTGACTGCAACATCCAGTGGATTATCGGGAAAACTCGTTGCATACGCTGCAAAACTGCTACTATCAACTAATTTTGATTCGTCTAAATGTTCTGAAAATTCAAATCTATTACGTGCATGGGTGATTATCACATCACATACTTCTTTTGCGCTAGCACAACTTGAATCCTGCATCCTTGATCGCTAACAAGAGTATTATCTAGTTCAACGTCCGTCAAAATATGCTCAACACTGTTACGCACGTTTTGTGTCACTTATACAAAACTGTCAATTCCTTGCTTAATACGCACCGAATCCGCTTCACGAGACTGAACTTGTTGGAAGAGTATGTCAACATGAGGCACTATTCTGTGAAAAAAAAATAGCCTAAAATTAAATTCTCGGTCTTGAAGCATAATACGGAGCCTGCCCGCTTTCTGAACTGTTTCTGTACTGTGATCTTCCTCCAATATCTCAAAACATTCGATTAGTGCTTCTCTGTTTTCGTAGACCATGTTGAGAATTCTGGATTTAAAATTCCATCTTGTGTGAGAAACCTTTGGTATTCGACGTGCCACTGTTTCTTCCAAAACTGCTGCGCGTTTGGGCGAGTTTGAAAAAAATGTCGGTATGCCCTCTAGACAAGAGAAAAAAAACTTTGCCTGCCTTGTTTTGTGAAGCACATTAACTAACAATGAGGTTCAATTAGTGCGTATAACAGTGAGTGAACCGTTATTGAAAACTTCCCTTATTTTTGCTTGTACGCCATTAATTTTCCCAGTCATAACAGCTGCCCCGTCAAAACTTTCAGCTAATGGGCACACTTCTTTAAGGATACAGTCTGAAATAGCTTCAGAATCTCGTCCTTCAGGATTTAGAAATCCCCAAAATCTTTCATAAACTTTGTCGCCATATTCGTATCGCAAAACTAGAACAGTTTGAATCTTGTCTGAAATATCAGTTGTATCATCGGCTATGATGGCTAAACATTTTGCTGACTAAATTTGCTGTTTAATTTCTTGCCGGCAAACTGCTAGCATTCAGTCTATCAAATCGTTTTGAATAGTTTTTATGTACCTTTAAATACGCCAATGCCTTCTACATGATTTTTTATTGCTCAGTCTAAACTCCCTACCAAATCTACAGAGGCCCCTGAAAATCCCTGGATTGTTTGAACCCTTGGATTCGTCGTGACATCTGAGATCTAATTCAAACGCATCACAAATCTGTATAAAATCAATTACCTTAAGACTAAATTTATCTGTTTTTTTTCTACCTGTTCGTTGTGCTGAGTGGCTATATTGACTTTGCCTATATCTGCTATATGAAGAACATTCATGAGATGTGTTTGGTTTTCAGAATGTATTTTGATGTACTCTCTCAGAAGACCGAGATCTGACACGCCATTCTTTCTCCACGACTGTTCACAATTAAAAAGCAAACACGGAAAGCAAAACAATGCATTTTTAATAGGCCATCCACAAATCCATGGTTTTTCTTCGTATATTTAATAGTTGAAATGACTTTTGTAAGTACTCGTTTTATTTTTTCCACTCTGTGTTATATTTAACACGGGAACCGGTTGTCCTAAAGACTTAATCTGTATATTTTCCTCTAGAGTTCTCCGCGCGAATGGTACTTTTAAAAGCGAGTCAACCGAATGCATGTCAACACATTAGCAAGAAAACTGGAACTATGGAAACCACTTACGTTTGGAGTAATTAACTACGTAACTTCTGTATTTATTTTATTTGCACCAAGAAAATTTTTTTCTCAGTGTAACGTATTAAGTAAAGAAACAGTCATTAACATCAGCAGTAGCGTAAAAAGTTTGGATGTAGTAATTGATGAAAATCTATCGTGGGCTGGTCAAACATCTTTTATTTGCAGTACGGTGTATAGAATACTGCATTATATTAAGTGCTTCAATAATCTGATACCAGTGCGTATTAAGACACTCGTTCAGACACTGACTGTAGGTTTCACTAACACGTACTAAAATGATGACTTAAAGGTAAGGTAAGGCTTGCTTAGCACTAAACAGTGTTTCATCAACAACTGAGGACAGCTTACTGTCTAAACATCGCTTAAAGTTGGGCGCCCGAAATCGGATGCGTAATTTCTTAAGCACAGCTTATAAACTGAATTTAAACAAAGAAAATGGATGCCGTGGAGGAATTGGAAGGGAATGCTGAAGAGGTTAACGATATTTTTGAGATAGCAAATATTGCTGATGTTGTGGAACGTCTGCCGCGACCACGAAGGTTTCAACAGGTGCCGGATTTGTTTCAAGAATTGGACGAAACAGACTTCTTAATAAGATTCAGACTGAAAAAGAATACAGCTCGTGTGGCACTGCTGCTTATAGAACAGGAACTTGAGTATCCTTCTGACAGGTAAATATATTTATAGGTACTTTTTAACATTTTGTTTCCTGTACTGTTGCGAATAGTACTGCTTACGTAATTTATTATTATTATTTATTAAAAATGGTTTTGGAGCCAGTGCACGTGTGAACTTGTACAAGCAATACAATGCACACAAACAAAACACACTCGCAAATGTAGTTGTATGGTCACAGCAAACAAATAATCAGCACACCTACACACAAATAGGACACGCTACATTCGCACCTAACATAGAAGTGGCTTGTATCACAATAACACTTTACACAATTTCATTGACATTTAAATATACTAGCGTAGTATATGTCCAGTGCTTAGAATGCCTGCATACAGAACACAGCCCATTCCCCCACGGAAAAGTTAACGAATTTAGGCTATGAGTATAGTTTTATGTACAACATATGTGACAATTCATAAATTGTACAAATAGAGGGTTTACTACCGTATTAGTATAGATATGGGTGTATTATACTGTTAATTATCTATCTTGTGTGTGTTTTTTCTGACAAGTTTCATTTCATTTAAAATTTTTTATGCCTTAAAAAGTATTGGGATAGGTGATGGTCTGTCATGTAGTCTAACTTAGCCAAATATTAAGAAATATTATTGAATAATATAGCCTACTGAAATGAATCTTAGTAGCTTTGTGTACAACATTTATTACTACAACATTATCCCATAAGTAGGCCTATATAGTCCTTATCTTATTATCCTTGAATTTTTTTTAAAAATTAGCAGCTTTGAGACTAAAATGTGAAAACTGTAGATACCAGTGGCTATTTTATTAGTTACTGTGTTGTTGAGTACCTTCCAATCAACTATTAAGTTAAAAACATATAAAACTGCATCATCACTAAACGCTAACTATCCCTTTACTAGGGCCGTAACAGTAACAGGGCTTTGTAAACAATGTATACTTAGGTATAATAGTCTTTTCAATCTGTGCGACACGCTTGAACATGACTTGGGCAATGACTAGGGCTTCATAGGGAATTTTTATTTCATTCTAATAGCGACAAAAATTGCAAAGTGTACCTATCGAACCCTCAAAAAGTACTTGACAGTAAGGTTTAGGCAATTAAATAATCCAATATATATTATATGGTGTTAACCTTTTTGCAAACAAAAAGAAACATGTGATAATATGGTTAACTTGAAATAGGTATTGTAAGGCACTGAATGTTTTCTTGATTAATGCTTTTCATACATGGGCTATGTAAATGTTATGAGAAACATTTTTGCTGTTTTTAAACCAATTCATACAACTTGTGGCTAGAACGTTCATACAAGAAATGATGGTTCTATATACATAGTTGCATACTTTCTAGATTTATTATTAATCAGCCTGCTAATAACAAATGTCTTCGTGATAACATCGATTCTTGAACTATTTCCAGGAACCATCCCACAAGTTCTATGCAGCAGCAACTCATAACACTTCCCTATTATGCGACTGGCTGTTTCTTGATACTAGCAGGAGGCTTTGGAGAGGTCAGTAAAAGTACAGCTTGCAGAATTATTAAAAAAGTGTCTCCCGCAACTGCAAGACAGAAGCGCAAGTATATAAAGTTTCCAGATACACTCGAAGAAATGCAACAAGTACAAATGGCTTATTTGAAATTGCACAGTATTTCCAAGAGTCTTTGGAACAGTTGATTGCACTCATGTGAAGATTCTATCAGCAGGTTGGTTGCAAGAAATATCAGTCAATAATTATAATTAGCAGATAATGCAGAATCATGCACAGCATTATTTTAATTATTGTTTGAAGTTAGTTAAATTCATTACTAAAGAATAACGCTGACTACATTAAAGTTAAATAGATTTTCTTCTTAAATAGTAACAAATAATGCATAATATGCATCAACAATGAATGTAAGCAAAGGGTAAGTATACAAAAACTTCCTAAAATTTCTTTCATCTGCAATCAGCCTAAGTACAGAATGAAATCTGTTTGATCCATGTTATGTTCTGGCAGTTTTATCTTGTGTGGCTACTTCCATTATACTGCCTGAACTCCATCCTATTACTGTATATTAAAACAGGACATCTATATACAGGACAAACTGAGTGAATCAAATGCTGACAGTTTACAGTGCTAGGAAAGCTTTTGTTTACTCCAAAAAAATCTTTAAAGAGCAGGAACATTGCCAGGATTTCATTTTGGAAAGTAATTAGACATATTTGTGTTCCTAAAATTGTAAAATAAAAGTTTTAGGCTAATAAATTACTAACGACATTTTATGTACATTATTATGATGCTAAGTACATTAAGTAGTATTTTGTAGCCCTTCATGAAACTAATTAGTTTTTGCATACTTGTCATTTACCCTTTCAAAGCATTAGTAAATACATACTATATCCCCTATCAATCTAAAAATACAGCAACCAAAACTCCCTGTCCAAATAATATTCTAGTATTTTTTATATTTTCATTTCAACTATATATAAATACAATTTATTACTGTTTTAGTCTTTTTTAACAAAATATGTTTGCCTGTCTGTACAAATATGTACACAAAAATTGAATGGATAGAAAATCTGAGCTACAGGGACTCCAACAACTCCTATGGTGTCTGATTTTGGTTTCTTGAAGTTTCTAAAAATTAGATCAGGTAATCTATAAGATGGTTTCATAAAATATATTTTGCTTTAAAATCTAAATTTTCATGTAAAACAAATCAAACAGATATTTCAAGTATGTGGGTTATGCATGTTATATTTTCGCTTAGGTGGAGATGATGCAGAAATATTTAGCAACAGGAAAGGCTTCTTCTCACTTAATCTACAGACCATCTGTGATGGACGCTTGAAAGTTAGAGATGATTTTGCCTGCTGGCCAGGCTCCACACACGATGCTGCAATCTTCCAAAATTGTAACAGAAGAGTTGCATTTGAAGTTGGACAGTACGGAGATACGGTGGATATCCATTGAAGGTAAGCGAGATGACATACATTTTTTGGGGTGGTTATAAAGTTAAAATATTTATACCGTAGGAATTTTTAAACTTCAACCAAACACACTACTTTATCTATTATCTTTTTTATGAGAACTTTGAATAACATCTTGTAGTTAAACTTTTTGCTATTATTAAATGGTGCTGGCAACTTACATTACAAAATTTTGTTTACATACAATTTTATTAAGTGCTGTAGTATGTTCTATTTTCCAACTTTTTTGGCATTTTATGTCAATAATTTTGCTATTCTCATGGATGGAGGGGAAAAGAACATAAGCCATTTTAAAGGTACAGATTCTGTTAAAAAGGCCTGAGAAAAATTTTAAAGACAGTGAGTGGATTACAGTAGACTTAAATATGTATTACTAACAATGTGAAAAATATGTACCACTAGTCAGAACATTTATTAACAATTTAGAAGTAAACAAAAACCTATTAACTAATTAATACAATCTCTGCAAATTTCTTTACAATTATCACGATAATATCTTAATTTAATAATGGTTCCATTTATCAGTGCATGCTATTTTTGTATGGTTGCAGAATTGCCTGTTAACTCCATACTTAAATTCACGTACACATGGAGAAGCAATGTACAACGAAATGCATATCGGGACAAGAAAGACCGTGGATCGCCAGTACAGTGTGTTGAAAAGAAGATTTCCTGTACTGACAATGGTAATGCGAGTGTGCGTTGAAACTGTAATGGCAGTAATTGTTGCATGCTGTATCTTGTATAAAATATGCATAGACAGTAATAAAGAAATTCCCCCCATTGAGGGACTGAACGAGGATTTGGATTTAGCTATTGCGAATGGTCAGATTCCCCGGGACATTCATCAAAATGGGAATCGTTAAGGAAATACACGTGAATTTTTGGCAAACAATTATTTTAACAACTTATAAGCACAGGTTTATTTAATTTCAGGGTAGGAAATTTATATATAAGGTAAAGTAGGGACAAACCTAGTATTTCTTTTCTTACCAAACTGTACATTTCCCACCCAAACCAAACTGAAAGTAAACATAACTTTACTTTTCAAAAACCTAAACCAAACTGAAAACAGCATTTAAATGAGGAGTTTTTAATTTTTATTCTTGTCACCTTGATTTACAAATGTTTCAGAAAATTAAACTCTAAATGCTTCCAAAAAACAGAGGCCTCTTACATGGACTAAAACATGGTTTCCAAGTTATAAATGTGCCGGTAAGTGACTAAATGTATCTTGGCTTATTAACACTTTTAAATACGAATTTTTTTTTAACTTGAGAAAAAAAAATTATCCAAAAACAAAGCATCGTTGATCACCATGCTCCACTTCCTACGGTTGGGAGGGGAGGCAACTTATAAATCCTAAATAAGGTGCCCCAATTTTGTTGCCAATTCATATTGAAATGCGTAATTTTTATTTTTAGTGTTTCATTTTGTGATGGTGATGTAATTAATGAAAATCTATAGCAAGCCCTGTGTTAGTGAGAGGCAAGGGGACTGAACTATAGGTTAACAGCAGAATAAGGTTACTTGCTGATGATTGTGTGCTTTATTCAGTGGTGGGACGGGGGGACAAGTTACAGGAAGATATTGAGTGAATAAGGGTGTGGACACATAAGAACAAAATTAAGATAAATTTTATAAAAACTTAAATTGTGCAGTTCACAAGGAAAGGGCTTAAGATTAGTGAAGTCTATACTTGGGCAAGTCCGGGAAATATGTGAGGCATCAGAGCGTAAGTACCTAGGTGTAGTTATACAGGAAAACCTTGGGTGGAAGAGACAAATTCAGAGAGTGGTTTCGAAGGTCAGGAAAATGCTGGGAATGATGGGAAAGATATTAAGGGGAACCAACTCTGAGGTGAAGGTGTAGGCCTACAGCACCATGGCCTGGCCCGTTTTTGAATATGCTACAGCAGAGTGGGACCCCCATGTTGAGGTGGAGGTGAAGGAACTAGAGAAAGTGCAGTCAAGTGCGGCCACATGGCTGAAGGGTTAGTGGAGAAGGCAGGAGCAGGTTGGAGAAGATGAGAGTAATGTTAGGTCGTCAGTGATTATTAGGGACATGGGATGGAATACACTGAAGGTCAGGAGAAGGGTGGAAAGACTGGTGAGGATGTACGATATAGTGGGTAAGGACAGATAATGGAGTACACTTTCTGAACATCTAGAAGAGGGTACATATAGAGGGAGAGGCAACAACAGTAGAAAGATACAGCGGGTCTGGCGGAAAACGGAGATGGGACTACAGTCAGTGCTGGTTAGGACGGCCAGGGAGTGGAGTTTGTTGCGGAAGTAGGTGGTGTCATTGTGGGGAGTGGGACAGTTTAGGAAGGCTTTGGAGAGGAAGTTGTAAAGATGTTAGGATGCTTGCCACTGGGTGTGGAAGTCCAATAGCAAGAAAAATTATTATTACTACTAAACCAGCGTATTTAAAACTAATTGAACACATGTTTTTATTATTTTTATCCAATACTTTTTTGTCAAGATTATAGTGTTTTTTAACTCCCTATTACAGTGTCATCTATAACAAAATGTACCAAAATGCCAAATGCAAAAGTTATATATTTCCATCCTCAATTTCTCCCCCTCCCTTCCTGTCAACAGTGCATGGGGCAGAGTGGTCGGATAGCATAAAAAATTGAAATTAATTTCTCTCATTTTAAATCAAATGCTTAGTTTTTTATATTTTATTGTCTCAAGAAAAAAAATTCACCCCATATAAATTGAAGGATTATTGTGTTGTTTTCTGTGTTGTAGGATTTTTCATTATTGTTATTATTTCATTCCTGTGGCTAATTACATTTTACGAGTGATAAATGCGTAGTTTTAAGTCAGTTAGGACAGAGTTTCTGTATTAAATAATATAAAAATTATTTAACTGTTGCTATGTAGTACGTTAGGTACCAAGTAAACAATACCTGGAAAAAGGTTATTCGTTGCACGATGCTGATGTCCAGCCTGAAACAGTGACATGTGTGTTTGTAAATGAAATTAGTTTTCAGTCAATAACATTTCTTTTGTTAACTATGAACGAGGTGATGGCATAGGAACCCAATAAACTTTCATTTGAGAAGATCCAATGACTTTTGGCATTCTAATTTTTTTATCTTACTTGCCTAAAACTTGTAACTCGCAAGCTCCCACAATATTTCAATATTCTCTACAATAACCATGCTGATTACTATTTTTCTCCTTTATAGCCTGCCTCTTTATAGTTGGTTTCTTGGAAACAGATTACTGGTTATTTGGTAATCATACTGATGTTACCGAGCGTTTTGCGTGGCCTTCTGTTTTGTATGTATATCTGTATTCTTCCACCAGAGGTAGTACCTTCTGCGGCCTCTTCAATCCTCAGTGGACTTCAAGGTGACATCGAGGTTAGTTCGTGAGTTGCGCGGCAGCAATTATTCCCTAGTTGGTTTCCTGGTCTCGACGCATTATACAAACCATTTTGGTCCTCCGGGTTGGACTATTAGTGCTGCGCGTAAACTCTGAATATTGCTTTGTTTCACGTAAGGCACAAGCAACGTATTGCCATGCACATGTTGCACGCAGGAAGTGCCAGAGCCAATAAAAAAAAATCTCATGTCTCGTGCATCCTCGATAGAAGTTAAAATACCAGCTCTCCAATCTTCATTTAAAGGTTCTCTTTGTTTGAATTGGTGTTACGTTTATGTGCTGCATTGACTGTCGGGAGACCTCATGCCTTGTTACGAAAAGTTACTTGTATCTTGACTCATCTGCGTATGAATTCTGTGAGAAGAAAGAAAACATGTGGGCTTTATAAACATTATTTGTGTCCTCATAGTTTATGATCGCGGTGTATGGCGTACTTGATTGGTAGTTGTGCAGTGTTGTGACAGATTTGGCCATATAATCGCCACATGGGTGAGTGATGGTATTTCTTTACGTTTTTTGTGGTTTTGTCCAGTCTTCTGTTGTGCCTTTCTGTTTGGTTTTGTTCATTATTGGCATGTGGCTGCTATTCACCTGCTGTTCCTGCCGTCGATGAGATTCCCCTTGATTGGCCTATTTATGTACATGCACAGAACCATTTTCAGGCTATGTTTACAGTGATGTGTTGAATTGTTTCTATTGTCTGTCTCGTTTATTCTTGACATGGATTTCAGAGCAGTGTTTTTGAAATTTAGGCTGCAGGAGACAAAATTAAAACACATAATTGAGAGAGTACAAGCACTTTTCAACAGTCCACATGTTGCTCTGGAAATTGTTATTGAATACTATCACCTATGGCATTTCTTTCTCTCCATTCTTGGCAATTCGTATGTTGCATCATCTGGCAGCTGATGAAGGGGCTAAATTATCCACTTGCTGTCAATACCCTTAAGAATCACATACTCGTGGATGACATTGTAAAGGTGGAATTCACATGCGGCGACTCAAGCGACTCCAGCCGCGCGACTGGAGTCGTGTGTGTGAATTCCCATCGTCGCGACTTCAGTTGCTACGTGAAAGTCATGGAGACATCTTCGCTGTTGCTATTGCAGGTTCTTGAGGAAGAGGAGGAAGAAGAAATGTTTTATATATATATATAATCAATTAAGAAGAAGTGGGCCTAATACGATGTATTTGGCCAGAAACACAGAAGGATTTCAAAGTATTCTCATCCAGAGACACCTGTTGAAGGACGACTCAGTGTTTAGAAATTTTTTTCATATTAACCAGTTTAATTATGTTCTGTCAGTAATTTAAAGTGAACTTAAAAAACAGTCTTGTGGTAAAGTAAAGACGCCTATAAGCCCTGCAGAAAAACTCGGAGTAACTCTCAGGTAACGAATTTAATCATATTAATTACTTTCCTTAAAAAAAAAAACACATGAAATGTCTAGGTATATAAAGAACAATACAACGTATTTATTGCACAGTATGCCGAATAACCAAAGTAAATGTTTACATTCATGAAACAAAATTCTTGCCAGACACATTTTTCATGTAGTTCAAAACGTCATCGTCAACAATGGAAGTCGGCGAGGTAGCATGAACAGATGTATTTGCATTTGAAGTAGGAGCAGATGCAACTACATAAAAGTTATTTGTCTCCGTAGCTAAGGAAGGTCGAGAGGAGATTTCATTTAACTCAAGTTGACCAACTATTTGACAAATGTGCATTTTGGCACGAATTTGGTTTTCTGGCGAGAATTTCTTTACAGACTCTGCCATGCTTTTAAAAAATGTATCAAAAGGATGCTGATTTTCAGTTTGTTTTGCAAGGACTGTGCTCAACAATTTAGCTCTGTCATCAGAATTATTTTAAATATTTCTACTATATTGTCCGATACTTGTTTGGTTGAATATTTCCGTTTATAGGCACATTGTGTTCTTGTTTCGCAGTTCTCTTTGACCTGCTGTTTGATGGAATTTGCAACAATTTCAGGATAGGTAGCATCAGTTATGCAGGCTTCCGTGCAGGTTGTAGTTTCACTTGCTAAATCATCTGGGATTTGTTCAACCCCTATATCTTTAAATTCCTGGCTTTCACTTGTCACACAATTTGTTAACGTTCTGAAAGAAAACAGAAAGAATACGTAAAAAAAATACCTACTTCAAAATTCAGTACAAAAAGTTTCCTGTTTTACACAAACGTATGTAGCAGCTGTCTCTCCACCACAGGTAGTGTGATTTGAGACAGACACTTTCCTTATAAGTTAACTTTTCATGAGAATAATATTTGTGTAAAATAACCAGTTCAGTAAAATAATAATTTGTTCACCTATCCGTGTAAAATTGCAGACTTATAAAAATTAAAAAATGCCACTGTCAGCTTCATTCCAAAAAAAAAAATTACATGTACAATCTATACGTAATTTTACATTTTGTAGGTGTGATTGTCTAACAACGGGACAGTATGTGCAATTTTACACATATGTATCTACCGATCAACGTATGCGTTTAATGTTGAAAAAATACACTTACAATAGTACTGTTAATTCACCTGTAAAGAAATGTATCTTTTCCATGACATAAGTGTAAAAACATACAGACATGGTAAGCTTATAATTACACGAACTTAAGTGGAGATTCTACTGCCACCTACGTCGGTGTAAAATTACACCAATTCGTTTTACAGTGTAGAACTTTGTGAGGACTGACACATACATAGTGTAAATTATTGTCTTATTAACAAATATTAGTATTGATTTTTTCTTACTCTCTTTCGTTTTCCACTTGATGTAAGAACGTAAGGTATTCTTCGAGGTACCATTTTTTCAGCTTTTTTGATGCGGAAGATCCTGTGGGCAGTTTTTTGCTCCTTTTACGCCTCATCAAAGTATCTCGAATATTTTTCCAGCGGCCTTTACATTCTTCAACTGAAACATACATAATAATATGTATATACGAAATAGTATGTTTGATATTTAAAAATAATATTTTCATTATAAAGGGCGCATTTTTGTTTCATATAATTATGAAAACATATAAGTTGTAAAAAATGTCAGAGAAAAAGTTTTACAACATTTAGGGTGGGTTTTTTACTTAAAAACAAGGTAAAAATACTATATAAACGTAGATCCAAAACTCCTTACTTTTTGAGTTATGAATGAAATGTTAGTTCAATGTGCTGCCAGGGCATAGTTTCCAGTAATGAAATCAATGTTCTTAGATAATTATGTTTTCATTATTAACTCAAGAACTAATATTCTTCGAACCTTTGTTGATATGAACTTTTGTCTTGTTTTGGTGTAAGGAACCCACCCTCAAAGTTCGTTCTAGTATTTCAGAAGCGACAGATATATTTTAATGCTTGTTTTAGGTTCCTAGCAACCGGTGAAAGCTACGCGTCTTTGGCATTTGCATTTCGCATCTCACCAAACTACATAAGTCGAATTGTGAAAGAAGTATCCACAGTATACAGTGAAAGACTTTCATCAATTGTCATGCCTACTCCAACCGAAGAACATCTTCTAGCAACTGCCAAGGAATTCGAAGAAAAGTGGAATTTTCCAAATTGTATTTTGGCTGTGGATGGCAAACACATTAGGATATTTTGCCCTGGAAAAAGTGGTTCTCTATATTATAACTATATATATTTCTTCTCTGTAGTATTACTCGCATTTGTGGATACAAACTACAAATTTGTAATAGTTGATATCGGTTCGTATGGTAAAGAAGGTGACAGTGGTATCATTGAAAAATCTGACATAGGAAAGCTGATTAGAGATGAGTCCTTACCCCAGTCAGTTCAAACAATGTGGAGTAAGTTCATGGATGTCCTGTCTGATCTAGAAACCCTTAGTGTACAAATAGGTGGCAATGTTGTCAGTATGGAACTACACAGTTTTTCTGATGCACCTGAGAGAGCCTTTCCTGCTGTGGTATATTCGAGGAGCATGGATTCCGAAGATAAGGTGTAGTGCATTTGGTAATGGTTAAGGCATGGGTAGCCCCCTGAAACAAATATCTCTCGCTAGGCTTGAGCTGTGTGGGACTCGTTTACAGGCAAAATTAATGTTGTACTGCTTCCTTACTGAGCAATTGCATATCACTGCAACTTTTGCTTGGACCGATTCCAGTATTACTTTGTAATGGATGAAGACACCACCCTATTTGTTAAAAACCTTTGTGGCCAATCACATCTCTCAGCTTCAAGAAAAGTTCCTCCTCAGTTGCAGAATTATGTTGCATCTCAAGACAATCTGTCTGATTGTGCTTCTCGTGGGATTCTCCCTCCTGATCTTCCATCATATGTATGGCAAAAGTGCTCAAAAAATCCTCACCATTAGCCGCATAAAGATCGGCTGGATTAACTTCCGTGTGAAACAACATTAAAAAATTACTAGGTGTCGAACAGGTGCAATGGCCCTGACCATAGCAAACTGTGCTACAAATGCTGTAGGTTGGACCACAAGGGTATAACCTGCAGTGCAATTCCGCACTGTGTTTTATGCGCTGCAGTTGACAGTTCAAACCTGAGTGTTGATCATATCCTTGGAACTGGACGATGCACTGCATACCGCGGTGCATAGAAAGGAGCACCTACTAACTTGCAATAACCAAGGTACTCCAAGGTAACGTAACCAGGGGTTGGACTGCGCAAAGCCTGCTGCATCAGCACATTGCTGAGTACAACCTAGATATATGCATTCTATCAGAACAGCACTCAAACCTCTCACCTAATAGGCGGCTCTCTGACAATACGGGTATGGCAGTCATGTGGATTATTAATCCTAATATTTACATGATTGGTAGTGGCTGCGGAAATGGCTTTGTTTGGGACAAGACACGATATTTTATCATTGTCAGATGCTATTTATCTCCTAATGAGGGCACAGCTGTCTTCCGACAAAACTTGGAGAACTGCAAGTGCATAGCATACAGAGCGAACTTATATATATAATAGCAGGGGATTTTAATGCCAAGTCAACAGAATGCGGTGCTGAGTTGAGTGTTACTCGTGGTAATGAGGTCGAAGATATGATAGCGAGACTCGACCTAGTAGTCGTCAATGTCGGTAACAAGTCAACCTTCAGGAGACCAGGCTACAGAGGTAGCAAAATTGATGTAACATATGATAGCCTGCACATAGCAATATATATACACAACTGGAAAGTTCTTGAAACATGTAATGCAAATGACCACCAATACATCGAGTTTAACATGACTGAAACCGATGCAGTAAGGCACAAAACATCTGTGTACCGAAGGAAAACTGGATGAAGCTAATCTTGTAAGAACGATTTTTGAGAAATGGTCTACCGTAGCAAGCAGCGAGCTCGACTAATGCAAGCACAGATGCAGAGGCGCTAGTAGAGAGAGTTATAAATAAATTTACGACAGCTTGTGCTGCATCAATGCCAGTCACCAGCCGGCATAGTAAGCGAAAACTAAACTATTTTGGACTACCGAAATCGCTGAACTGAGGAAAATATGCCTTATGCTGAGGCGACGACTCGTTACGATGAATCATCGATATGCAGATCGCTCAGATACACTGAATGTTGAATTCCTGCAAGCCAAAAAGGCACTGAAAAATACCATTAAACCCAGCAAGAGTAAAGCTGGGAGAAAATTCAGTGAACAACTTAATAACGATCCTTGGGGACGTGCTTATCAGTTCGTTACCAAAGGCTTAGGAGTGAGTGGTTGTGTGAAGTGCTCGACACGTAGGTCATCAGCGCCCACAGAAAATTAAATGCAACAGAAAGTCCTCCACAGGATGAAAAAAAAAACGAAAGACAGTAGAAGTAGTAGGGAATAGCCGAAATTCGGACACAGACTGTAGGCTGTGGAGCAGCCACCGCCATCTTGGACCAATCTGCAGCCATTTTGTATCAGTCCGCCATCTTGGACCAATCTGCAGCCATTTTGTATTATGTCATGGCTGCCAACTTGGATCAATCCGCTGCCATCTTGGATCAGTCCACCATTTAGTTTTTCACGGTGGCCATTTTGTTGTGCACAGTGGCCATTTTGTCACATGTCATGTCACATGTCACACTATGTCATCATGTCACACTATGTGATATGTCACACTATGTCCTATGTTATGTCTTATGCCATATGTTATGTCTTATGCCATATGTTATGTGTTATGCCATATGTTGTCTTATGCCATATGTTATGTGTTATGCCATATGTTGTCTTATGCCATATGTTATGTCTTATGCCATATGTTATGTCTCATGCCGTATGTCATGTCTTATGCCGTATGTCATGTCTTATGCGATATGTTATGTCTTGTCTTATGCCATATGTTATGTCTTAAGATATGTCATATGTTAAGTCATATGCCATGTCGTCCATCTTGTCGTATCCTCCATCTTGTTTCCAGCAGTAATTTGTTTGAGGGAATTTTTCCCTTCAGGAGGGAATTTTTTCCCCTGAGTCATCGTCTGCTGGATAGGTCATGATTGTTTCCATCATTGGCTACTAGGCGGTGCTAGTGTCGCAGTTTGTTTCCATCATTGACTGCTAGGTGGCAGCATCTGCCATATTACGTGAGTGCCGCCATGTTTGTTCCAACATCTACATCGCTGTCAGCTAGAGTGTTCTGGTATCGCTATTGATGTAAGGTCGACGTTGCTTGTGTTTGTATATGAGAGAATAGACATTATGATTTTATTTTTAGTGAGTTAAAATTTTTTAGTTCGCAGGGTGTTGGTTTCGAACTTGCAACCTATGGTGTTAACAGACATGTGCACTAGCTCACTGAGCTACGAGTACATTGACGACAGGACATGGTTAAATAGTGTATATATAAAATACCTTTTTGTAGCAGATAAATGTTGACATTAAATTTATTTTCATTAAAATTTTTAGCATACCTATTGTCTTATTGATTTTATATATTAAACAAAGTGGACAACTGAATCATTTTTATATAATTCAAATAAATGTGTACATGAACTCGACATCTGAGCTATTTGTGTTAGTAGATGTACGCCCTAGCCTTACGACGGCATTGACTTCAGGTAGAGTTTAAAATAGTGTATATATAAAACATATTTTTAAGCAGATAAATTTTCATAATTCTTGCATTTTTTTTATCTTAGCAGGCATACGCCCTAGCCCTACGAGTGTAGTCATAAAAGGCTTATGAGGTATACTACTTTTATATGTATATATTTTTTACCTTTTTCATAATTTTTAAAAGATTTCATAGTATTACACTTGACAATTATCATGTGTTTGTGTGCGCAGTCGTAGTAATATATGTATACGTAGAGGTCTGCTTAGTATACTTCTTAAATTCCCTTCTATGTAATTGCACATATAGTATTTTTTTCAAAGATTTTTTATAATATTATACTTGAAATTAACAAGTGTTTGTGTGTAGTCACAGTATAAAAATGACTTACCCTTTCGTTGAAATTTAATAATAATAGAACATTTTGATAATAGTTTACAGATAGTGTGCTATGTAAATATAGATTGAGTGTACAAGGACTGTTGCATCTGATGCTCTTTAAGAAAACGTTATGTCAGGCATATGAAAGAATGTCTCACACTTTTTTAGCAGAATAATTATTTATATCTGGAAAACAATTAAAAATACAAAACAGACATAAATAAATACACTCGCGCACTTTCGTTTTATTTCTCCTTGGAAGATGAGACACAGTCCCACCTCATCTCTGCAACACACAGCTGCTCTTCGAGACTCTCATTTTCTGCTGCTAAATGCAACATGTTTTGATGCATCTCTTCCACGAATTTCATAAGCAGCAGGATTTGCAGCCTCGTGAGGTGGGCTAGCAGGTGGATTTGCATCCTCAACATTTTCGCCGTCATCAGCTATCCTCTGCCCACAGGGGTTAGGCGATGACGTAGTCATAGCATGTTGAGGCTGGTAATTCACCAGCAGTATGTGCCGCATAGGTGGAGTTGGTGACACATACCCAGCATGTTCGCTGTCGTCCCAACGCTGCGCGTACTGGCTCCACACTGGAGACGAGGCAATGGCAGCTGGAGGTGGTGAGAGGGGAGAGGGTCGTCACGGGCCTCAAACTCGAGATGTCTCCTAGCCTCACCCCATCGCAGCTCCATGGATGGTCGCCGCGTCGCTGTACTTGCCAGCGACGCTGTCGGCGACGACGACTCGTGAACACGCCGGTGGAGACGGCCAGCGTTGAAGGATGCAGGCGACTCTAGAGGCGAGGAAAAGGACGATGCCTGCATAATGCGACGACGATGTGACCAGCTCCAGGCACTTGAAGGCAGCGCCTCTTCGCTCGCTACACGCTTGCGCAGCTGCCTTCAGAGGCCAGAAGGTCCGGGAGCGCCTGGTGTTGCCCATGTCTATAGCTTCACGTTGTCAGCGATGCATGGTGTCGCTACCTCGCTCGTCGCCGCTTCGTCCACATTCTCCTCAGGGTGTCTTGCCGCCTCCATTAAAGCCTCCTCTTCCGAGTTATTGAAGAAACTCATAGTTGCGAGTATTTAATAAAAACTTGATAACAAAAACAAAAAACTGTACAAAATTATGTAAAGAAAAAAATTTATAAAGCTATGTAACTAAAAAATTTATAAAACTATGTAACGAAATTTTTTTTTAAAACTATGTAATGAATAAATTTACAGAATCTGATGTACAGATATTGCTCAAGAGCTTGCGAAAGTACGAACGAACTATGTCAGAAAATAGTTGTGTGTATTTTGGAAGTCGCATCTTAAGTCGACATAGGAGGGGACGCTCCGCCCCTAGAGCAAGTCAAAGTCGCTAGCCTCTTTAACCAAGCCCCATAGCTGTCAAGCAGGCATTACGACGGCTGTACTGCGTACTGCTCATTGGCCGTGCCGCATTTTCTCACCCCTCCCCTCCACACCACATTGCTTCCAGTCCAGGTATCTGCGAGCGTTTCACCGACCCCCACCCAGCCACACCCTCGTAACTCCTCAAGAGGTAACAGTAAGCAACCCCCCCCCCCCCCCAAACCAACCACTCTTCTAAACGCACCCCTTCTTCGTCATTTGCGCGCTTTCTCTTTCCTCCCGCTCCCACACATAACCTATACCCCAGTACGTTCCCGAGAGGCAACAGCAAACATTTATCCTCTCCCACCTCAATCAACCACGTTCTCCACCCTCAGTTGTCGCATTCCGCGTACAGTTAGGCGTAACAATTCACAAAGAAGGGTTAATATATTGCTCCTCCCTCCGAACCGATGGCGTTGCCCACCTGAGTTCGCCGCGAAAACAGCAGTTTCCCTGTCCAGGTAACAGTAAACATCCCCCCTCACCACTCTCCACCTGTCACCCTTTTTCTTCACCCTATAGTCGCCACACTCTGAAGCGTAACAAATCGCAAAGAAGGGTTAATATATTGCTCCTCCCTCCGAACCGATGGCGTTGTCCACCTGAGTTCGCCGCCAAAACAGCAGTTTCCCTGTCCAGGTAACACTGAACATCCCCCCTCACCTCTCTCCCCGGTCACCCTTTTTCTCCACCCTAGAGTCGCCGCACTCTGAAGCGTAACAAATTGCAAAGAAGGGTTAATATATTGCTCCCCCTCCCACACCGAGACCGTCTGCGTTGCACTGTCCAGGTAACGGTGACATCCCCCTTCCCACCTATTCCGTACATATCTGTCTTCTCCCACATTCCTTCTTCCACCTGACACTGCGGGTCCAGTCAGGTGTAACAAATTAAAGAGAAGGGTTGATAGAACTGACTGCGGCATCCTTCGCCACCCAACCCCCTTACCAATGACCGACGTAAAAAATCAAGTCTTCACTTTAGAAAGCTGGCAGGAATGAAAGATTTCGCCCGTATTTTTTTTTACGGTTGTGAGGCTTCACGACGGATGCACGCACGCACACAAACACAGGAGACGAAGGCTCCGTTCATCTCAAAATTAGTGTAAAACTGTTTACAAATATTTTGTTCATAGTATTACACATACAAGTATTATTTCTTATTTATAATTGTTGATGCATCATATTAACTAAACCAGTAAAACGTATCCTCTCCATCGGAAAATACGTTTTAAATTGTACATATGTCTATACATTTAGTACACTGAGTTTGTTCTTCATAAAAATAGCAACGTATCTGCTGGTCATTTGAATCATTGTAGAAAATAAATGTGCACGACTTATAATACCGAATTTTAACAACCTTGAAAAACTCATTGCTCCTGGTCTGTTTATAAGACTATGTAAAGACATTTTTTTTCAGTCGCAACAAACATACATAGTCGCAAACAGAAGCCTTTTGGGTTACGTCGATCAATTCATTTCTCATAATTGTACACTGTACTCACTAGAGTATTATCGTCAAGAACATTAGTCGGTTTCATTCCGATTGTATGATGCTTAGAGTTATTGTATTCCTATGACTGAAAATTTATCGTACATGCATTATTTGAGATTTGAAGAAAAAAAAATTGATTACAACTTTTTATCGGATAAAAGTTTCGTATTTAGCATTGTAATTGTACTAGCTTTCAAAATGAATGTGCTTTTATAATCATGAAATATTTGTAAACTGGAAATTACAACTAATTATTTCTCCAGCACCCTTACCAACTTGAGGCTCTACCAGCAAGATGCAGACGTGAGGTGACGATATAGAATTGGGGGATAACTGTGATTTATCACCTACTACTTGATGGAGGATACTAAAAAAACTGTGTAACATCGAGAACCATATCTAGTTTCCTCCATGCCAACGTTGCTGTATTAGTAATCGGCAGAATGAACAGGCTCTTTGAAAAGCTGAATATCTCAGCACAGTACAAGAAACTCGGTGATTTAGAAATTGGTATAAAATACGCTGCCACAGATTTCCGGCTAGTAGTTACGCCTTATGGTAAAAGCATCACTTGTGTGCACTTCCCAAAACATTACGTGCAGGTAACCAGGGAGTAAGACATGGCAGCTTTAAACATCTCATGAGTGCACATTACCTATGGTGGTTTGAAACGAGCAGAGAACGAAAAAAAAAATATGCACGAGCTGAACTTTTCTTAAAGAATTTTTGGTGTTTTGTTTGTTGAATGGACTGATTTTGGACTATGTTATATGGACGAAGATGGCGACATTTTCTACTGGAGTTATCAGCACTGGAGTTTACTGCACACTTGAGGTACTGTACTGGACATGTCATGTTCTCCTGAGGTGTCATCTATTTAAACATGAAACTGCAGTGTAGATGATGATCAACAATTACTGACGGATGTAATTCAACTTTCAAAGACGAATTTATATGCCTCAGCAGATGTCGCTGCTATGAAGCGACATGTGACATCATGCCTCACATGCTGCTACTAATGGGTCGGATATTCAGAAAATGACGGAATCCTTTCCAGGTAGAAAAACTAACGGTGTCACAGTCAGTCGATCATCATGTGCCACAGAGCAAACATGAACACGTTTCATCCCGCCAATCATTATGTGAGCGCAGTGCCTGACCTGAGTAAAATGACTTATTCCTATTGGAGCAAAGGGCTATTAAGAACATACACTGAAGAATGTGATTCGATGTATCATATGCTATTTATGCATGATGCAACATTATATGAACCCACTCAACAAATTATTAATTGTTCGTCTTATGGTCAGTGCTACGTACATTATTTGCGAGCAGAAACCAAGTTGCCCTATGCGCCAGAAGAAGTTATTGACTTTGCAAAAAATAGTGAAAAAAAGCAGATCCACACTCCAGACTGTGCTACAACATCCAGTTTCTTCCCTGCAACTATTATCACTAGATATATCATCAGTGCAGTTATCTCCGCCGTAGCCTGAGACGTTGCCGATGTTCGACATGCTGCCCGAGACGTCGTCAGAGCCGACAGAAGAGGTTCATAGACTAAACACTCGTCCTAAACGTAAGAAGAGTGACGGTGTTGCCACAGGACCTAACAAGAAAACCATCGCTAAATCG
The DNA here is from genome assembly GCA_003012365.1 of Medauroidea extradentata. Classification (NCBI taxonomy): domain Eukaryota; kingdom Metazoa; phylum Arthropoda; class Insecta; order Phasmatodea; family Phasmatidae; genus Medauroidea; species Medauroidea extradentata. Next base: position 40,747 of record PNEQ01103719.1, on the reverse strand, counting down.
GTGAAGAAGGAAGTAAGTGCTAGTGCAACCTCAACGTCTCTATACACTATTGACGAGACCTGGCTCGAATCGAAAGTTGAAACTATTGTTCAAAATATATTTAAAAAAAACTGTTTTCTGACTCTGATAAGAAAAAAAGAGTAATGAAAAATACATGTGCTAAGAAAAACTGAAATGTGTAAAAAATTTTAAGTAATTTTCTGTTTAAAAATACTGTGTCCTGAAATACCTAATCACTGATTTTTTAAATCTTATTTCTTTACAAAATCATGCTGAAAATCTCCTGCTCTCCATTATTGTAACCATAGCTAAAAATATTTTAATACATTGTTGTTTAAACCTTACTGAAAATAATACTGTTGTGTATATATTCCCGATCATGTTCTTTAGTTTCTTGTTTGATAAAAATTTGTTTGTCTTGTTTGAAAAGATTTGCTTGTAAGAAAGTTACTTGTCTTGTTTGAAAACTTTGTGTCTCTTGCGTGAAAAATATTATTTGCCTAAAAAAAATACATCTGTAAAAATACTACACTCTGTTTTATTCCTCACACCCAGTGTCATTATTGCTTTGCACCTAGAAGAAAAGAAAGGAGTAGAAAATAAGTACATGTACATTAAATTGCTAACATATACAAGTAGGTTTTTGTCAAGAGAAAAGTTATAGCCTGCAAGTCTAAAAAAATTCATGTTAATTTAAATGAAATAAAAATCTAGCTACCATGTGTAAGTTAAAAGTGTAATATGCTGTAAGCGTGAGGAAAATGTTTATGTACATTAAATTGCTAACATGCACAAGTATGTTCTTTGTAGAGAGAAAAAAGTTACATCCTGCAAGTCCAAAAATTGCACGTTATTTTTAAATGAAATATAAATCTAGCTACCATGGGCAAGTTATAGATGTAATATGTTGTGAGCCTATTTTGTAGCAAGGCGCAGGGAAACCGCACAGAACTACGACGGTTTTTTATTCTAGGCCTGAAATGGTGCCGTCCTTGGTGTACGTGTTGAAATTATGTTCGAGAGTCTTGCCATGGGAAAAAAATCCTCCCTCCCGCTGATGAGGCAACTTTAACCTGTCACTGCCGCAAGTCTATATAAAAGGTTGCTTGATCGAAAATCGACCTTGCCGTTTTCGCCAGCATCCGACGTAGCAGGTACTCTCCGAGAACTCCGTCTTTCGCCAGCACCATTACAGTAGAAGATATTTGCGTCAAGGTTTCACGTTCATCGTCCACGGCATACAGAGCTGAGACTTTTTCAGGTACATGCAAAGTGCTTTAAAAAGTTCCCTCTTATAATAATTCTGTTCTTCACTGTACACATATTTTCCCCTGTTTTTATTTCTTCGGCAATATTGCCCATAAACAATATTTATTTTCTATGTAAATATTTTAATAAGCATATTGCAGTATATAAACATAACTTTTTCTTTGGTTTTTAAAATGTAGTACAATGCAAACGAATCCGCTAGAAAAAAAAACTATTCGTTATATTTTTAACACGTGCATCTTAACAGCAATTCAACATACTGTTTCTAAGCTGCTAGTAGTATAACCTTGTATGTTTTTTCTTTGCTAACTATTCGTGATATTTTTGACTCGTGCTTCTTAACAGCAACTAAACATACTGAATCTACGCTACTAGTAGTATAACCTTGTAGTGTGTTATAATAAGCTTGCGAGATAGGCTTTAATTCCATCTAAGTTGCTTCACGTAAGATGTGAATTCCTGTAGGATGTCAGTGCTACAGTACATCAAGCCCCCCACGTCACACGTTCGTGCTTGTAGTGCTGCCCGAGCGTCTGATCACGTCTCGAGAGGTCACTTTCTGATCCTCACGTACTTTCTTAAACGTAAGTATTTTTGTAAGAAAAGTATTTTTTATGTTTGTAGTTGTGCTCCCATTTCTAACCTTTGGCATTCACTAGCCCTCTTTCACTCTTGACACCCTACAAGGCATCACAATACTTTCCACAGTGTACGTAGACATGAAGCTAGTACATGTTAAGATGAAAACTTCAAGAATAAAATTTCAGTGTGAAGTCTGCCAGCATAAGTATACTCGGACTGATATTATGAAAATACATTTTAGAACCTGCAGAAGAGCTTCTCACTATACACCATAGGTTCTGCACATATCACTATAGGTACCGCACATAGCACCACAATTAGCTCCACATGCTCCACAATTAACTCCACTTGCTCCACAATTAGCACCACAGCACCACAATCAGCACCACAATCGGCACAACAAGCATCACAATCAGCACCACAAGCAACACAATTAGCACCACAGCACCACAATTGGCACCACAAGCACCACAATCAGCACCGCAAGCACCACAATCAGCACCGCAAGCACCACAATCAGCACCACAATCAGCACCACAATCGTTATCACAAGCACCACAATCGGTACCACAAACACCACAATCAGCACCACAAGCAACACAATTAGCACCACAGCACCACAATTAGCTCCATATGCTCCAGAAATAGCTCCACTTTCTCCACTATTAGCTCCACTTGCTCCACACACTCAATAATTCACAATTTGCTCCACACGATCTACAATTTTTTTACAGACGAAAAAAATAATTGAATAGTCCAGTTCCAAAACTCGTCTTGTCACTTTCATTAAAACTGCGCAAATCGCGAAAAACTGATTTGCGAGCCCATTTGTGACATTGCCAAAGCAGTTTTTTAAAGTGTATCTGTTATTGAATTAGGCGAGTTTTGGAAACTATCATCACATCAACTTCCGCGCACGTTTAAAAGCGACACACAACTGTTCAGAACTAATTTTTCTTTGGTGATGGACAAAACTAGCTTTGGAACTGGACTTCTCAATTGTTGTGGTCATATTTTTACAGGCGTGGGTCTTCACTGTTCGCTTACACTCTATTATAGAGGAGCCCCCTTGGGAATCAGAAAACGTATCTTAATTTCCGAGGTCGCAAGTCCTGTTCCTCATCGCCTTAAAAGCCAAGTCGAGGAGTCGAGTGGAGACCATTAGTAACGCGGCCAATCATTGCTAACAGAGAAAACTGCTTTCCTCTTTTATTCTTACGGTATGTATACAAAGAAAAAATCTTACGACTTGTACCTTCACCTTCCTTCAAATGATTATTCTATTGTTAATTTTTTAATTGCTGCTGTTCATTAAATTATTTTCAGAATATTTAAAAAAATTCTTTACGAATATTTTGCTGCATTTCATTCAATATCATTTTTAATCATACTAAATTTTGTTAAATATTTTTTAATGCCCGACATAATTTCAGTAAAATATTTAGAAAAGTAACTTGCTGCATTTCAGTAAAATATCTTAGATCATTTGTATAAATTACTAGCAGTATTTTCTTATAGGGAAACTGTTACTTCTCATTCTCTCTTCTAATATAATATTTGTTGGTTTTTTACTCGTATTTTTTCAGTTGCTGAAAGCCTATAGTCAGCATGGACGGTGGACATGTCGGTGAAAACTCTTCCGTTTTTCACCTTCCTTCCGACTCTACATCGGGAGCCACTTCTTCGGTGATACAGAAGACTCCTGTCCCTATGTTGAGCTGTTTTTTTTTTGTAATAGGGTATTTTCACTCAGGCATAACCTCATGAGACACGAAGCCAATTGCCCCGACAATTTTGTAATTAGGAAGGTAGAGAATGTTTGCTACAAGTGTGGGGCACAGATGGCACGTAAGGATAGTTTAGAACAACACATAGGTACGTTCTAGGGTGTAGTGAAATAGGCTGCAACACAAAACTGTAAGTTTTGTAATAGGACTTTTACAAACACTAGAGATGTGCGTAGGCACAAATAAAGCTGTGCTTTCAATGCTAATAAGTCAACACTAACTTGTAATGACTGCGGAAAGTCATACACTAGGGCAGACAATTAAAAGGTTCACACGAAGAAGTGTAATGGTCCGGCCCCGCCCCCAGCAAAGAAGGCGCGAGTAGCTCCAACACCCACACCAACACAACAGCAGGCGGCAAGACCGAGGATCGTAGCCGGAGCAGGTCAGCCAACTAGCAATGGATTTATATTAGCTGAAACTGCATTCAGGTCAAATTTAAAGACGTATGTTGCATAAAATATTTGTGATCAGGCCAAGGACATTTCCTCATATCTGGAAGAAGTAAAACCAAATTTAATTGGACAGCTGCAGCACGAGTTCGAGTTACAAGTGAATGATCCCATCAAATTTAACGTATATTTGGACTGCGATTATACAAAGCCTGAGCCTCACGAAGATAATGACAGCAGAGCCTTCAAGACGAAAAATATGCCTATTTATAATGAGCACGATACTGAAGAAGCAGTGACGGCAACAACTAAAAAAATATGCCAAGAAGAGTACGACTACATGTCTCGTGGCTCTGGATGGACATTAAGTGCAGCCAGACGCATCCAGCTGCGAATTAACAAATTAGAGCCGAAAAGAGCCTGTAGTTACATCGACCTGCCTGCACCAATCAAGGCGAAGTTAGCAGTAATAAATCCGCAAAACACAGACGAGTGTTTTTAATGGGCGATTTTAGCAAGATATGTTAGCAGGGAACATATAGAGCGTGTCAACCAAAGATACAAGGATCTGGAAAATAAATTTAATTTTGAAGGAATAGAATTTCCCATGCCACTGCACCACATTAAAATTTTTGAGAGAAATAATCCCAGAGTTTCTGTAAACATATTTATATTAAATGACGAGAACCAAGTTGTGCCACTTCGAGTTACTTGTGAAGTAAAAGAAGAGCATTTCGATTTACTGCTATTGACGACATAAGAGAATAACTCGCATTACTGCTATACCAAAGATTTTTCCAAATTAATAGGAAAACAGATGTCTTCTCATGGACATAAAATTTACGTATGCAGGAGGTACTTCAAGATCTACGACGACCAATTAAGAGTGACGGGAAAAAGCGGAAGACCCCTGCAATGATAGAAATGCCACAGCACGAAATAAATGGAAGACGGCCAGTACTAAAATTAAAAAAATTTCAAAATGCAGACAAGATGCCGATTGTGATTTATGCGGACTTTGAAGCAATGCTTGTACCAATACCTACCTACCAACTAGACCCAGAGAAATCACATACCTACTCATACCAAAAACACGAAGCCTACAGCTATTGCCTGCATGTCCAGATAGATAATGATGTAATACCTGCCGCCAAGACAACAAGCCTACCAACAAAGCCGATCATGTACACAGGTGAGAACGCTGAAGAAAAATTTACTAAGGACATTGTGGACATTGGCAATAAAGTGAAGAATATATATGGGTCGAGCGAGCCGATGAAGCCCTTGAATCAGCTGCAACTGCGGCGCCATCAGACTACAACACTTGCTGCTACTGTGAAGAGCAATTTGCTGATAAAATAAAAAAGTGATGGGCCATGACCATTTCACTGGCGAATACAAGGGACCTGCCTGTAACAACTGCAACAAACTGAGAAGAAGACCACAGAAATTGCCAGTACTATTTCATAATTTGACATACGATAAAAATTTCATAATAAAACAGTTTTGCTATGATGAAAAAGAAATATTTATAATCCCACACAGTGAAGAAAAATTAATTACATTTTCAAAATCGCTGGGGGAGAGATTTTCCATACAGTTTATTGATACCTTCCGATTTATGTCTGCAAGCCTTGCCACATTAGTCAACAACTTACCACACACTGAATTTAAGAATACAATGCAATATTTTGATGATGAAGAAATAGAACTTGTGACGAGAAAAGGAGTATTCCCATATGACTACATTGACAGCCTGAAGAGACTGGAAGAGACGCGAAAAATTTTATAATAAACTTACTGATACAGAAATTACAGAAGAAGATTATGACCATGCAAGGAAAGTTTGGGAAAAATTCAACTGCTCCACTCTGGAAAAATATGCTGACATATACCTGAAAACAGATGTGCTGTTACTGTCCGACATATTTGAAAACTTTAGGAAATTATGTTTAAATACTTATGGCCTCGACTGTGTCTGCTATGTGAGGGCGCCAGGGTTTACATTTGATTCCATGCTTAAGGAAACCAATGTAGAATTAGAGTTGCTTACAGACTATGATAAATACTTGTTCATCGAGCAGGGTATTAGAAGGCGTCGCTCAGTGTGCAAAACGCTACAGCTTGGCAAATAACAAGCATCTGCTAAAAATATACGATGCCACAAAGCCTACTGTCTACCTCCAGTATTTGGATGTATATAATTTATATTGATGGGCCATGTCGCAACCTCTGCCCATCCGAGACTTCCAGTGGCTGGAAAATGTGAACATTGACGTCACCAACATCTCCGACAATGGTCTACTTGGATATATACTGGAGGTAGACATAGAGTACCCTGCCGACCTACATGAAGCTCACAAAGACCTGCCGTTCCTGCCCATCAATGAATGCCCGACAGGAACGAAACAAACCAAACTACTAACAACACTAGCAGATAAGAAAAAATATATTGTACATAACACACCACTAAAGCAAGCCTTAAATTATGGTACAAAAATAAAGAAAATCCACAGAGTACTACAGTTTGAGCAGGAAAACTGGCTGAAACGGCAGGAAGCAAGCAACAGTTTTGAGAAGGATTTCTTCAAATTACTTAATAATTCGGTCTTCGGCAAGCTGATGGAGAACCAGAGAAGAGACAAGTCATGGAGCTAGTGAGCAATGAACGAAGAGTGATGAAACTTACTTCGAAGCCAACATTCAAGTGCCGGACTATTTATAACGAAAACTCAACACTGATGAAAATGTAAAAAGAAAGCTTTGACAAACCCATATATGCAGGCTTCTCAGTACTTGACATTTCAAAGACTTTAATGTATGAATTCCACCATAATGTAATGAAGCAAAAATATGAAGACAATTTAAAAGTATTATATACAGATACTGATTCATTGATTTACGAGATACAAACTGAAGACTTTTATGCAGACTTGGCTGTAGACCCAGCATTCAGGGCTGAAATGGACACCAGTGACTATCCTCCCACTCACCTCTGCTACTCGCCCACCAATAGGAAAGTGGTGGGCAAATTTAAGGACAAGTGCTGTGGGGAGCAGAAAAGTGAATTTCTGGGTCTGCGGGCCGAAATATATACATATAAACGTGGAGGCAAAGTTACAAAGAGGGCCAAAGGTGTTAAAAAAAGTAGCTTTTAAAGTAAAATTACATTTGATGACTGTAAGAGAGTTTTAATGCAGCAACAGGTAGTTAGAGTAGGTGTAAACAATATTGGTTCCATTAAACATGACATATATACTCAATGTGCAAACAAATTAGCGCTCACATGGCAGGACGATAAAAGATTAATATTTGACGATGACATAAATACAGTTCCACATGGTTAAATAGAGCAATAAATACACATCATTCCATATATTTTTGTATTTAGGCGTGGGGAGAGAGAGTATATCTTGTCATAAAATGATTATATCTGGAGAGCAATTTTCATTTGCTACATTTCTCCTTGTTGAAGCACACACACATCCATTAATGTCTCGGAACCAATACATATTTTCTTGTATATATTTTTTTACACATACTTTATTCTATATATTTTAAATGTCTGGAGAGTACTTTAAAGCTATTCTTCATACCGCACTGCCCACAATGCTCAGGAGTGATTACTACTTGCTATACACTTTTTGAGACCTTACCTTACAACCACTGTCAGGTGGGATTCTTGCTGTCTCTCTCTCTCTTTCCGTCCAGCATCATTTTTTAACTGCGAAATTTTTAAGCTTGGAGAGTGGACTGGTGTGGTAATTGCATACCTTGTCCAGGGAGTTTTGCGCAAATCGGGTCGCGATACATTTAGATAGGTCCTCGTCCTGGGTGTTTAAATCGGAAGCGATTTCGCATCCCCCTCTCCCCCGAGCTTCCTTTCAAAAATGTTTTGTCATCAATAAGTTGGAAACGGGACTAGTTGCGCTTAATCTATTCCCTGGGTGCTGAGTGCAGTTTTAAATCAGTTGCGATTTTCACCTATCTCACATCCCCAACTTACAATAATTTTTTTTCTCTCTTCACTGCCCTGGGATTTGGCAATGTTATAGTCTTTTCCTTCGGGGGTAAGAAGAAAAATGATGGTGTTGATAAATTTACAATGAAGGAAATAATGTCGTAGATGAAAAAAAAAAGTCCTGAGTGTGTAATATTTTATCGCAAAATGTTAATAGTTACGCCTACAATTTTTTGTCTGTATAGTCGTGATGAGTATATACTGTCGCCTCCGACTCGGGGACGGGTTAAGCCAATGCCGTTTCTCTGGGTGTGATCAGTATGATCCATGCAAGAGGAACACAGATGAAAGTGTACTTGTAACATAAGCAGCTTAACAGTGTGGGATATGGAATCTGACTTGCTTTTACTCTGTACTAAAATTGCGCTGTCCCCATCTTTACTCTTCGCATTTCGTATTTCCTCTGTTCTATATACTTAACTCTTATCTTTTGCTGTCATCTTTCTCTGTGCGTCTTTTACATCTGTTTTGTGTGTTGTTCATTCTGAGCATCTGTCGTATTTTTCCGCTCGTTTTACTTCTGCTCATAGCAGCTGTCGTATTTCTTCTGTGTTATAATTTCCAGTGTTGTAAAACACCAATGCAGTATGCAGCACCTACAGGTTGTAAAATAAATAGAAGATAAAAACAAAACAATAAAGTTGACAGAGAAAAATATTTTAGAAATAGAAAAATTAGGAAATAGTGCTGGCTCGGATACTGTATTGTCCCCGAGTCCCAATGTCTCGAGGAACCATGCGCATAGTTGCTTGGCAGCCATTCGGATGGTAAAGTTGAGGGCAATGCTTTATCTCTTTTTAGCTGCAACACTGATTGTTTTATTTTTTCCAGCAATAGTAGCCAACTCGTCGAGCCTGCCCAATTCTGAGGAAGACATGTGCAAAAATAAAATTCCTTCATCGTGAGACAAAAAATTGTGAAAAATAATCATACTGTTGTACAATAATATACAAAAATTAATTTAAAAATTCTGAGATATATATTTTTTGTCTCTTGTTACTACGTATATGACCTAAACAGACCTCTACATACATTGTAAAGGATATGCCTATTCTATGACTACACACAAAAACATGATAATTTTCAAGTGTAATATTAAAACATTTTAAATAATTATGAAAAAGGTAATATATAAATATATAAAAGTTTTATGTATACCACATAAACCTTTTATGACTACACTCGTAGTGCTAGAGCGTATGTCTGCTAAGTCATAGATTGCAAGAATTATGAATATTCATCTGCTTCAAAACATATTTTTATAAACACTATTTTAAACTCTACCCAATGTCAATGCCGCCGTGAGACTAGGGCGTACATCTGCTAACACAAATAGCTCAGATGTCGATTTCATGTACACATTTACTTGAATCATATAAAAATGATTCAGTTGCCCGCTTTGAGGATTCGTAGGATAGAAATAGTTAGTACTATTTAATACATAAAATCAATAAGATATAGGCATGCTAAAAATTTAAATGAAAATAAATTAAATATGGACATTTATCTGCTACAAAAATTTATTTGTATATAAACACTATTTGACCTTATCCTGTCGTCAATATACTCGTAGCTCAGTGGGCTAGGGCACATGTCTTGTAACACAAAGATTGCAAGTTCGAAACAACACCTGGCGAATTAAACATTTTTAACTCACTAAAAACAAAATCATAACGTCCATTCTCTCACATACAAACACAAGCAACTTCGACCTTACAGCAATAGCGATACTAGAGCACTCTAGTTGACAGTGATGTAGATGTTGGAACAAACATGGCGGCACCCATGTAATATGGCAGATGCTGCCACCTAGCATTCAATGATGGAAACAAACTGCGACACTAGCGCCGCCTAGTAGCCAATGATGGAAACAATCATGATCTCTCCAGCAGACAATGACTCAGGGAAATTTCTTGGGAAAAAAATTCCCTCCTGCAGGGAAAAATTCCCTCAATCAATTACTGCTGGAAACAAGATGGACGACATGACATATTACTTAACATATGACATAAGACATAACATATGGCATAAGACATAACATATAGCATAAGACATAACATATGATATAAGACATAACATACACATAATGTGACGATATGACATAGTGAGACATGACATAACAGTGTGACATGATATGACATATTACATAACGTGACATGACATGTGACAAGATGGCCACCATGAAAAACAAAATGGCGGACTGATCCAAGATGGCAGACTGATACAAAATGGCGGCGGATTGGTCCAAGATGGCGGCGGTTGCTCCGCTGCTCCACAGCATGCAGCCTGTGTCCCAACTTCGGTTATTCCCTACTACTAGTAGACACCACAAAACAAACAGAATTACACGAAAAGGACAGAAATATACTACCACCATAGGAGGCAAATAACACATGTAGGACACATGAACATATTAAAATAGGCCACAGAAACCGTAATTACAGAACACAAAAACTAATCACAACAAATTAAAAAGACCCGTCGTACATAAAAAGTAGAGTACGTCGCTCACAGACACACCCTCTAAACACAAAATACCATGCAGGTTGTCACGCAGGTTATATGCACGACGGGCCTGGTCATACCTGTAACACTCCAACAAAATGTGACCCACAGGTGCCTGTGAATCAACCGAGTGTGCCCAATACGCAAACGGGTAAGGAGTAAATCTTCCTGGCGGGAAATCTGAATGCGATGCTGTATGGCAGCCAAATCCTTTATCTCCCTGATCTTATTGGTCAGAGGTAGAGAGACCCACTTTCTCTGCCAAGTGTTCCAGACAAGTACACAGACTGCCTGCAGCATATCCCACACCGAGACCCGGAGATCGCAGGGCGGGAGGCCACATGCTTCCTTTGTCGCTGCATCAGCTGCATCGTTGCCTGCTGTGCCGACATGTCCAAGTGTCCAGAGGAAGACGACTCTTACACGGTGCTGTTAAGCCACCTTCAACTTGCCCCTGATCATGCTGACAAGGGGATGAGCTGAAGCGCCAGATCGCAAGGCTAATATTGAACTCATCAAATCGGTACACAAGAGACACTTGCGCAGTAACCACCTACCAATAAAACACAGAACCCTGCACAGAGCATACAGCACTGCAGTTAAAATACAGCACAGGGGAGAGAGTCCAAACATATACCTCTGTGTGCCGACAACAAAAGCATAGCTCGTAAAGGCATCCGTCTTAGAACCATCCATGTAAAGACAAGTAAAATCGGAAAAGAAAGTCGAGACAAGATCACGAAAAAGGCCTAAGTATACACAAACTGGAGTGGTCTACTTTGCGAAATCATCCAAGTCGAGGCGTACTAACACCCGGTGTGTCGCCCATGGTGGATCTGGGCGAGGGACAGGCAACACAACCACAGACACGTCATGAAAAACCTGGGAGTGTAAAAACCGAACACACACAGGGGCAGTAGCTCGAGGGCGGGCGTCAAACAACTCCATGAGTGGAGGTCGAAGAAAATCACCATGCAGGAAGTGCGATGGGTCTGACAAAACTCTCGGTAGTTCACCAGCCTGCGTGATTTCTGTATTTTACTGTGTGATTTCGATGCAGTTTAGCGATTCTGTTCACGTGATTGTTGCATGCTACTGTGTGATTTCGATGCAGTTTAGCGATTCTGTTCACGTGATTGTGCATGCTACTGTGATTCAATGCGCACATTGCCGATGTTGGTACTGCTGCTAACAATTTTTGAGGCTCGTTTGGTGCAACGTTTCTGCAGCTTCTTCTGTTGCATTTCTAAACACTTTGCCGTCAACCACCGTATCGTCAAGATGAGTGTGTTTGGTGTTACTGCTTTTTTGGCAGATCTTGGCACTTTAGCTACATCATGTAGAAAGATAAATAATGGCAACTTATCAATATGTTGTAAAATAGTAAACCTGTAGTGCTACATTTTTTAAAATCTTTTATTGTGGTAGTTTCGTCTTAATTTCGTCAAGTGATTCACTTCGCCCTCGTCTGGCGAGTATTTTTCCTACGAGAGGTTTTATGTTCTATTTAAATTTTCATCTTCTATAATTTTCTTTTGGTAATTTCTGTGTAGTGAGGGTTCATGCCCTGGCCAATTCTCGTCTTTGTCTATTCGCGTGTTGGAATATTTACGAGCAGACTTGTATTCTCAACTACAGATTTCCCATCATTTTGGCCTATTTTGGGGCCTTTACTTCACATTTTCGCCTTCTTTGTTTAGCCGCTGTAACTGGGAAATATGAAATCATCCCAGCAGGCTGTACTGTCCTACTGCGGGACATTCAACAGATAAGCCGCAGTTAAATTTGTATTGTGTTTAAATCTACAAATGAACAGCTGTCAAACTTACCTTTATTTTGGGTAATATTTTGTACATGTTTAATAATTAATTAGAATTTAATAGCAAATTAAAATTTTATAAGGCCTAACGGATGCATCCAATTTACATGTAATTTTGTTTTTGTTAATTTATTACATCATTGATTCGGACGTAAGTTATTTAGTTATCCTATAGAATGGGCATTTATTGTTTCGATAATTTTATTGTGAATTTAAGAAAATAAAAATCTGTATAATCAATTCACTATTTTCATTTAACTGTGCCTGCAAGATCTAGGCTTTTTATAATTTCAGTAAAATTTCGGTACTAATGGACTATCCATCGATAAAACTTAAAATTTTGTCAATTTTATTTCTAAAGTAAAAGAAAAATATTAATATTACAATGAAAATTAAATAATCATTTTGAGCAACCACAAATTTCAGAGTTCTCATTTAATATGTTTTCCTCTGGTGTATATGGTTTAATATAGCGAGAGAGTCCATTCAGTTATTAAAATAATAATTTTTCTTTGCCCGTTGCCTATGGTAGCCTAGCATTAATTTAATCATGCTTTGCTTCCACTTTGTTTACAACAGCTTCCTCTGGTTTTTGTGTGTTTGTTAGTGTGCCACCTTCTGTTCTCTTCTATGTTTTTATTGGTGGGCATTTTGTGATGTTTATTTGCCAGGGACTGTTGTTTTTGCTTTACTATTAATGGTGATTAAAAATAATTAATTAACCTACAATACGCACACGGTGCAAACTGGTAGCAGTTAGCGTGGTTGATTCATGTTTGTATTAATGTGGTACCAAACTGGTACCAAAGCTTTGGTTTCGGTTTTTCACAATATGCTACAAGAAATTGTCAGCAGTGAGATTTAATTTGAAGTTACTGTTTTTTTTTACCACGAGTTTTATTTTGTGTGGTTTGCTCTTACAGTTAATTTTTTGGTTGTTTGATAATGCAATTCTTAATAATTTAAAAGTATTGTGTGACGATTTTATTATGCTGTTTAAGTGTGTGGGGGAAAGTCTATCAGCATCACAGTGTTTGCACTTTATTTTGTGGACCAGGAGTTCTTGGTAGTACAAAGGTAATTGTATTGGACGGGATAAGAATAGTTAGTTAGCCTGCTGTAGAAAGATGTGGAGGATTGATGCAAGGCAACAGAACCACAGTGTGGGTTATTGCAGGGGTTAGAATGATTATGGTAAGAGCAGCTGTTGTAGGTGGAAGTTTGGGGAGTACCAGTTGGTTGCAAAAGTTAGATGGCCATATGAAAAACAACTTGGTTAGTAAAGGTTTTGAGTTTGTAATGAGGAAGACAAAATTTTGTAGCCCGAGTTAAGCATGGGTCGGAGTTTGTTTAAGCCTTTATGATGTCACAATAATTTTTCTTTTTTGAGTTGCAAACCTTCATATAGAAATGTGTGGTACAGTGTGTACCACATAAGGTTTCCAGATTTTGACAGTTCACTTCTGAGAAGTGTATCTGTAAACAGGATTGCAAAAGGCTAGCTTTTCCAGGAAGCCAGGTACTTATAGGTCAATACAATGGAGCTGTAGGGTTCTTTCCTTAGAAGTGAAATGTCAAAATCTGGAAACCTTTCATGGTATTTTCCAAAAATGACCCAGATTACCTTAACTCAATTGACTTTTATGATATAGTTGTGTGTATTATCATCTAAGTAATGTATTTACGCATGCATTTGTTGTAAAATTATGTTAATGTTTAATCATTGTACATTGTATTGTGGGGGTAAATGAATATTAGCATTTTACATAACATGAGAGTAGCCTGTAGCACCATTAGTACCGTAAATAGTTACATAAAATGGCTTCTTGCGACTGTTAACAGATGGCAAGCTGAAAACAAGATGGTTAAAATTAATAATACAAAAACCTTAGTGGGTTTCTCTTCAAGGCACTTGCGGAGGTTAGAAAGGCAGCATGCTTCGTCTGAGTTGGCAGAAGTGACACACAGTTTTCAGCCTCCAGATATCAAGCTTGTAGGCTTTAATAGAAGTGGTGATCGTACTGTGAATGAAGATCCAGTAATATTAGGCTCGTGTAATAGTGCAGGTATTGACTATACTCTTAGTGAAAATGATTGTGCAGCTACTTTTGGTTACGATGATCATGCAATTCAAGATGCAGAAGATGCTTCAAGTTTATCTCCTTTTTCTGTTAGCTCTTCACATATGGAAGATTTTGATGGGGATATTATTTAAAGATGAAATAATTAAATGGTCACTTAAATTCGACATAGCACAAAATGCTCTGTCAGCACTTCTACATATCTTAAAGCAGTACACAAGTTACGATTTACCATACGATGCACGTACATTATTGAAAACACCTCACAATGTTGATATTATAAGCATGAGTGTCGGTGAGATTGCCACTTTGGATTACATAGAGCTGTAAAGGGTATATTGTGTGAAAATGACACATTAGAGATGGTGCAGTTAGTAGTAAATATTGATGGTCTTCCTCTGTCCAAGTCTTCAAATTCTTGTTTGTGGCCCATACTTTGTAGTGAATAACAACAAAGGAAGTGCATGTTGTAGGGATTTTCCATGGACAAGAAAAACAAAAAAATGCAAATGAATTTCTCAAACCATTTGTTGATGACTGCATTTCATTAATAAATTCTAATTTTGTAAACGAAGATGGAAAATCAATACCTGTTGCTTTGTCTGCATTGATATGCGATGCTCCAGCAAAAGCGTTTTTGTTGTCTGTGAAAGGCCACACCGGCTATAATAGCTGCACAAAGTGCGTTGCTGAGGGTAGCTATCACCAGAACAGGGTTTGCTTTGGAGGTGAGATGGATAAAGAGCAAAGGAATGACAAAAAATTTGCAGCAAATGAATATGATGACTACCAGAAAGAGGAAACAATACTTGAGCTTATAAAGAATTTTGGCTGTGTTTCAAATGTCCCGCTGGACTATATGCATTTAGTTTGTTTGTTTGGGCGTGATAAAGAAACTAATACAACTTTGGACTAGTGGACCACTCTCGGTGCGGCTACCTGGAGCTTCAGTAAATATCATTTCAGAAAAGTTACTCTCTCTTCGTAGTTGTGTGCCAAAGGAGATTTCCATTAAACCTAGACCACTTGCTGAATTGAAACACTGGAAGGTAAAGGAATACCGGCAGTTTCTCTTGTACAGTGGACCCACTGTACTGAAGCGTGTGTTGAGGGATGACATGTATTTTAATTTTTTAACATTACATGTAGCAGTCGTATTACTTACTAGCTCAGTGATGTCACAGCATGTTGATCATTTAAATTATGCTCATGAACTGCTTCGACATTTTATTACCTCTTTTGAAAGCATATATGGTCCTGAGAACGTCTCTCACAATGTCCATAATCTTCAGCACCTTTGTGCTGATGTAGGTAAAAATGGTCGCTTGGATGTGTTTAGTTCATTTAAGTTCGAAATTTTTATTTCAGTTCTAAAGAGGATGCTAAGGAAAACAGAAAAACCACTGCAACAGCTGTCAAAAAGGTTTCAGGAAAAGTTTATCAGCAATCCTTCGGCCTAAAGCGTTGAACAAGAATGAAATTTCATGGAAAGCACTCTGCTGGTCCTGTTATTGATAACATTTGTCAGGACACTGTTGTACAGTACACTTCAGTGGTTAAGGAAGAGTTCATTATTGACATAAAGGAGCAAAATAATTGTGTTATTTTAAACGGCAAGAAAATTGTGTGTGTGAAAATATTATTGAATGCCCGAGCAAAGATTCATATGTCATAGGTTATGAGTTTGTTAAAGTTGGAAATTTATTTTCATCACCATGTGAATCATGTGCGCTTGACATACATGTAGTGAAAGAAACTAATGTATTGCGTTTCTGGCCAACTAATTCTATAGTTGGTAAACTGTGGAAAATGCCATATCATGACAATTTTGTTATATTTCCACTCCTGCATACTTTTTGAAGATAAACGTATTAGGATTTATTTTTTTTTTTTTTACATTTTATAATGAAACTACTCCTACTATTCTAGTAAATAGCCGAATCTACTATCATGTTGTGTTCTCATGAAACAAAATTTAGGTCTAAATATTATTTTACTACAAATAACCTATTGTATGAACATCTGATATCAAGCCATTTCTATGAAAAGGAAGATATATGTAGATACTATATATAAATATATTCTACATTAACATATTAAATTCTAGCTTCTATTTGAATGTGTCTTAAATTTTTTAGTTGTTGAAAGCCTCAGTATTTTGTGCCTTGAGTAATCTAAAGAGAACAATGTATTATGCAGATATTGCAGTCGACACCAATTGTGAACAATGATGAAGCCCTAAGATGTTGTGGAATTTGAAGATGGTGAAGATAGTGCCAAAAAAGTAGACAGATAAAGAAAAAAATGGAATGTGCATGCCCTAACTGCACCAATCAACTGATGGTGAATAAAATGATTTCTCAACAAGAAGAAAGCAACGAAACATGGTCAGTCCATAAGCCAGTGAAGATCTTTATTTATGCAGGTAAGAATATATTTATGTCTTCGTAAGTAGGTTGCTAGTTTTGTTGTATATTTGTGCATGTTTTATCCAGTCAAAACTAACGTTGGCACTACCTTCATTGTAGGTTGTATTTAAAATTTGTGAATATACAAATTTGTATACATTGTGATTTAAATGCTCCAAAATTTGTGTCACTAGTAATTTTAATTATTGACTCAGAATTTTTGCATTAAGATAAGGTTATAATAATATGCATATTCTTGTAAACATTTAAGCCTAGTATGGATGTATAAGACCCAGAAGAGAGGAAATACTTGCATTATCAATAAATTACAAGTATTCAATTGGAAACCTGTGTATTTGTACAAATTAAATGAAATATAAATTATAGTTTTACATACTGGTACTTAATTTCTGCTCTGCAAGGGACCGCGGTGTGCAAGTGGTTAGATCACTCGGCTCCCACCAAGGCAATCCGGGTTCGATTCCCGGCGGGGTCGAACCCTGAATTTTCACATGTAGGAATCGTGCCGGACAATGCCATTGGTCGGTGGGTTATCTCGGAGATCTCACGTTTCCCCCGCCCTTTCATTCTGGCGCTGCTCCTCACTCACCTCGTATCATTCCTCATCAGCGCTAAAGACCTTGATGTTAAGCGCTGACTAAAATCTCTCAACTCAACTCTCTCAACTTAATTTCTGCAAATAAATTGTCTGTTTAGAAAGTGTTAAAATTAACAGGGGAAAAATTAAAATCTTATAAAATTAGTAGAATGTTTTATGTATGTTGTGAATTGTTATAGTACAGCTCCATACACAAATTGAAACAATAAACAAATTAATGTAAAAACTGTTGGAACTCTTGTTAGTAGCTACCCAAATGGTTATACATTCAGATGTACATTGCATGAGATTCAAAGACATTGTGCCACCACAAATTATAAACAGGGTATTTTCTTAACATAAAACATGGAAGGCAACTGTATTCAGTTTTAATGTAAATTTAAATGGTTCACATGAATATGTTTAAAACAGCACCCAGTAGTCGAAGCCTTGCTAGAATTATAGTTTTGGAGTAGTCAATTGTAGCTATGATATTGGTTTTAAAAGTTTCCTCACATGGTTTGAAATTGGTTAAGGAGGAGGGGGGGGATAATGTATTTTATCTTAGCCTATATTATCTTTATTATTTGGAATTTGGATGTTACATAGGCCAATCCAGTTATGTATTAAGGCCATAACAATGCTGTCATAGTTTTGCCATCTTGATATGGTAATTAATTAATAAGTTTGTGGACATGAGTTAACAGTTCAAAAATGAGTATTTACTGTATATTGAGTTAGTAACATAAATATAATGATTAATATATTGTACTTAACTTAGGTTATAGAATTGTGTCTGACAGGCATAAATAAATCATTTGAAAAGTAGTATAAATATGCTTAAATTTTCTCTCAGTTACATATGGTCTATATATAATTTTTAAAAATGCCATACTGCCCTTGAAGGTATCATATGAACAAGTAGTACGTACTAATTTATTTTATTGTGTATGTTATGAACATGCTCTTGAGTATCCATGACTATAAATTGGCCTCAGTGTGTCTATTGTTAAAGAGTCACCACAGTATTTTTATGTAGTTTCCTCAAGTTAAATTTGATTTCTAAGGTTATGGTTTTTCAGTGCAGTAGTCACATGTAACATAAATACTTCCATGGAACTGATACATGTCGTTCACAATAAACATAACATTTGGATGATCTTAGTTAGATTTTATTTCAGGATTGTGACACAAAACATGTAATTACATTTTTTTGAATCACTTTATACCACTCAAGTAGGATAGGCAACCATTGTTAATGTTTAAATATATGCTGTAACAGCTCGAGAATTAGTCAAATGGACATCTCAAAATGTAAAATTTATTCTGACCGTAATCATGTGTTGGCCCAGTGAAACAATGAAATTCCAAAGGGAGAACAACTTTGACTGGTATATCAATGTTACTCACATGCATGTACAACAGATAGCTATGGAAAAATTAGAGAAGTTGTGCCACCTGTAAAATATTTACTAATTTAACAGCTATTGTGAATTTGTAATGGTTGGTGGTTTATTGGGTTGTCATGAGTTTTTGTTTTAACTTTAGACCGTATTTGTTAATGCAGGCTCATATACTTTAAATAACTTTTGTACACAGTGGGCTGAAATAATCACACGTGAAAATTACCTGATATTTCAAGGTTTTTCATAAACTGTGTTACCTACCACCAAATTAAATTACATTATTTATTTTCACAAACAAATTTATTTACAAAACAAATACGACACACAGTTTTAAAACAAGTCGTGCTGAAAAAAAATAAACTCTGACATTTGGTAGATGCACCGTTGTTTTTATATAGATTCTTATGAACGAGGATTAGAAAAATTGAAATTGGCAGAAAAAATATCTGATGTTGATACCTGCGTAGAAAGTGATGGAGAAACACTAAAACAAGGCAGGAAAGAAAGAGAAAAAAACGGCAGTCCGAAACTTCTTCAGATGAAGAAGTTATTCCCAAGGAAGTGAAAACTCTGCCATCTTTTCCAAAAGTTCCGCAGTTTTCTCATCTCCAGGTTTCAGAGACATCTCGGCCGCTAGCATCCACAGTTTCTGACTCTACTGCACCTTGTGCAGAGGTAGTAAACACTATCACAATGGATGCACCCGCCAATAAAACTATGCAGTCTAAAGGATGTGCAGGAGAAAATTATCCTGATAAAGGTATTTTAAAATGGTAATTTATTAAATGTTAGTGATGTCCTTAAATGTTAAAATTTGCTTTGTAAAAATTCTAATTTTAATTTAAAGAGGTTCTGAGAGAAATTTTGAGGAAATTGTACATGGTGCATAGTCAACTATGCAGTAATAAAGAGAGGCTTCAAATCATTGAAACAAAAATTGAAATCGGAGATACAGTGCCTACCTGTCAGAATTTTGTATAAATTCAGATGCCACTTAACACATCAGAAGAACTAGACAATTTAAATGAGAAGCTGAAAGATAATGACTTCTCAAATGGACTGGTAAGTTGTAAAAAAACTAGCACTGCTAGATAGGTAAATACAAGTGCTGCAGGATTAATTCCCACATTTGAAAACCAAGTTACATTTTACCAGAACACGTTCCATGGAAAGTAACGGTACTGTAAATCAAACACATATCAGTTTTGTTGAGTTTGATGAGAATCTGTGGAACACAAATCAATGTTGAGCCATTAAAATGGTTTGGTTTTTACGTGAGCCCATTATATCAGCTGCAGCCTGTATTTCGACACATGTTGTAATTTTTTTTATATAAATTGTACTGTTTCTTAACGAACTTGCTGAGTTGTCTTATGGCCCACTTCACCATCTCGTCTTAAAATTTTAGGGCAACTTCAATGCACAGTAAATTTTACGTGTGGCCTGGCATACTAATATTATAGTTGTAGTTGACATACTGTTGCACTCGTACTTGTTTCATTTAAAGTAAAATACAACAACATGTGGCATTTTACATAAAGTTACACTCAACAGATGCTAGAAAGTAGAACTGTGTAGATGTCTTGAGACATGAAGGCGTGACGTTTATCACAAAAGAACCGTCTCAAGGGCCTAAGTCCCAAAATATGTAAAAATGACTTATCACTGGATATGACATCCATGTGTACAGACACATCTTCTGCATTGAAGGGCCTATGACCCAGCTATACAAGCCGATAATGGAGTGCCTCTGTAAGTGATTCAAAGAGAAATGACCTATGACCTGAATTTAAAACTTTCTCTCCAATTTGTTAGTGTTTAATCTTGTCTTAACACATTTATTTGCAGTTCGGCGGTAACAGATAGTAATGCAAGACTTTCATAGGGTATCACGTATATCGTTTTACAAATCATTATTTTATTGCTCCGTATATTATTTTGTTATGACACTCAAGATTAGTGTTATTCGTAGACGTAAACAAAGTGTTTTAACAGACTGGGCCAGAAACACTTATTTTTGTTTGAAATTTAGGGAAAATTTCTCAGTTAACAATAATCAGCCTTTTGTAAGACAATTTGTGCAGTAGTAGAGAGGACCTATTTCTTTAATGTCTTCATTTTTCAGGTGAAACATTGGAAGAGAATTGGTGGCTCTGATAAACACAGTGTTACTGTCAATATTTTGCGAGTGCTACTGTCAAACAACCTAGCCACCCAGTACAGTTGGACTGGGGCCAAGAAAAAAACCCTTTAAGGATTTGAAGATTTGGAGACTTATTATAGGTGTACATACTTAACTACTTTTTTATGTTTAGTGAAGAGATATTCTGATAAGTTAAGCACTTAACAGGTTCTATATGGCTGTTCCAGTAACGGTACGTCTCCATCACAGAGATGTGACTGACACTGAGGTGATCGAATTGATCACAAAGTGGTTGGTGCAAGCGCAGTTGAGGTTTGATAGAGAGAAGAAGAAGAAACGATTAAAATGCATTTCATTGAATCATTGCTAAATTTTAAAATACCATAGTATTACATATTACTACTGTAATACATATTACACTTATGATAGGATGTACAAATACTTACAGAATGGTACTTGTAGACATCACATACGCACAAAGGGACAAACATATATTATCGTAAGTTCGTCCAGGGAAACATTGCAAACGTGTTTTCACAAAAATGTGTGTTCGTCCCTTCACGCGCACGCGTGTGTGGTCTCACCACAAGTACCTTTCTGTAAGTACTTGTACGTCCTACCAACAGTGTAATAAGTAATTAGTAACATGGCTGCCTCTTCCTATCATATCCTATTACTACTGTGGTAAATTTAGCATTCAACCACAGTAACATTTTATTGTTATTATTAGGATTTAATGAAAAGCAACAAGGTTAGTCTAGGTAAGGTAAAATTTAAGCTCTATTACAGTGAAATCTCATTATAATGTACACGAAGGGAACTGAAAATTGTATACTGAATATTGAAAATATTTTATACTGAACAGTTATTTAATGAAAACCTCTTTATATGGGTTTGAATAAATGTACTTTATAATGAAAAGTACTTTAAACTGAAGTACTTTATACAGAGATTTCACTGTAATTTAAAATGTGACCCAACTGAAGTTTGCACGCATCCTAAAAGTTACCCAAGTTAACGACATACTTGTATGCATATGATCACGATATAGCATTAATTGTTTTTAATGCTGTGATAGTGATATTGTACAATTTTTGTCTGAATGGATTTGCTTTAGTGTAGATGTTTGATAAGTGTGTTTAACTTGCACTGTTCTCTAAGAATTTTCCTAATTATTTAATAATTTTCGTAATGATCTACATGTTATGGGTTTGAAATAGAATTTCTTGAAAAGGTGTTACCAACATTTTTAATTTGGTTCTAGTACACAAGTTTAGCAATATTCGATAAATTTTTCCCTATTCCACTTGCATTCTCTTAAAGTTCACACCTGAATGTATTAATGATTGTTATTTCTTTCTAATAATTTTAACAGGCTTGTTACTTGATTATGGATTCATATTAAAAATAGGTAAATTTCAGTTTTTTTAAGTTAATCAGTTTTTTATGTTATCAAGTTTTCTGTGTTAACTTAATATCACCATAATAGAGGATTTTGACATAATTTAAGCTACAGTGTACTCCTCATTATCCTGGTGCAAATTAACGATGTTGTAAATTACCTTGCCAATTTTCAAGGTGAAAAACAGTTCACTTTTAGCTAAATAAGAAAAAACTCAATTAATTTAAGCGATCTCGTTAATTCATGAGTGTTAAAATTAGATGATGAGGTTTTTGGCTATATCTGAGAAAGTTGTAAATTGTCTGAACATATAGAAGATTGTTACCCTAAAATTTAATTAATAAATAATTATAAACATTATGAATTGGTAAAGTTGGTACTGAATGGATTTGCATGAATTTTTGATAGATTAAAATTTTTTATTCTGGAACCCTGAGCCAGTTATTAACCAGAATAATCGAGAGCATACTGTAATTGTATATTAAGTAATTTTTTATTATATTTTTATGTGATACGTGTAATTTCTCAGTATTTCAAGCCAGTATGATTGGTAACTTTACATTACGTTCACAGAGGTGATTCTGTTTAATTTATTGCTACCTGCTACATATTTACTATCGTCCAATACATTGTAAATAGCTGCTAGAGCAGAAAATTAAAATGTGTGGTAATACAAGCTGTGCAGTTTTACGCTAAGAGAAGAGAACTGCAACTCAGCAAAAGCACAGGTTGTGTACATAATGATTGTTTACATGTATTGCGCATAATATGACTAAGTTAACATCAAATAAATCATTTTTAAGGCAGTTTGCGATGACGGAAGATTCCTTGGAACCTCGCATAGCTGCCGGCGTGGACGTTTCTGTGGAAGGTTTAGCTGAGTGCTGGCCAATTCCATGGAAGGTTTGGTAATCATTTGAGTTCAATATTCCGTGGATGGTTTGCGTCATTTATGTCAATGTTTTTGAAAAAGGAAGAGAAATAACGGTTGTAGGAATAATTAAAGTACTATATACGATAGTTATTTAAACATGTATTTCACTCTTATGTCTTATTTGGACTTTTTCACATCCACAATTAATTTCGTTTCTTGTTATTTTCTTACGATTGCAACATCGTAAGTATTTAAAAGTTACAAAATTAAAAATAAATCTCGTGTTTACTTGTGTTGTAACAAGTATCGTTGGAAAGGTTATTCCAGAGAAACTTCCATAACTGCAGGCATGGATGCTTGATTAATAGTCCTCGTGGAAGATTCCAGCAGACCTTGTATGCACCATTGTATCGTGACATACGGCCTTAAGGTAAAATTTGTCAGTGATCGTATTAGTTTAGCCGTTTTCGTAACACTAAACATGAAATATTCTGCTTATTATAATTACTTTCGTAGAATAAATTTTTTTTTAAATATATATTTATTACAGATTAAAGGGGGTTAGAATTATTAGAACCCCTAAAACGTCCCTCTAGCTCCTCCATTCTTATTTGTATTGTCTTGTCTACTGTTCTTAGTTGTCTCTTTTTTTTTGCCAATCTTCTTAAATCTTGTTTATTCATCTAAACTTTGGTCTTACTGTTCTAGGTTTACATTTCTCTTTTGTATTGTTGCTCTAGATGGACCACTCCCCTCATCCATTTTCATGACACGTGAAAACCACACTAGTCATTTCCTTCGTATTGTGTATCGAACTTATACACTATTGTCATTTTTTTACATGTACGTTTGTGAAGTGTTTTTGTGTAGATGGGGGCAGTAGATCATGTTGATTTAGAGAAAGAATACCAAAACATGTGTAAAAATTAATGTATCATGTTTCTAACATAAGTAAATTTTTTTTTTATTTTTTATGGGTTTGCATTTTTATTTTACATATCTAAAGAGTTTTTTAAGGTAGATGTTTATGATTATGTTCTATAGCTGTCTCAAATGACTATGAGGGTATCTGATGCAAATGTACTCTAGTTTTTTTTTGTATTTGAGTTTTTTTTTTTTATATTTGAGAAAGCAGACTAATTGTGGTATAAATATCTTCATATGTCCATGGCAAAAAACATAAGAGACAGTCAAAACATATTTCACTAGCATTTCTGTAAGATATTGTGCGATGTTCCGTATGTGATGTATAACCGCAGTACAATAGGGGCCTAGACCAAATATACAACATTATGTGATATTCGAGAGTTTCAAGTGCAGGGTTTCAGATATATCATGTGATTTATTTCCGTGACATATGAGTGAATTATTTCAGAAATGTGCTATTGAAATATTTCAGAAATATATTATTGAAATATTTCAAAAAATATATCACAAATATTTCGGAAATATATCCTTGAAATATTTCCGTCCGCGGACATTTCTAGATAACATAAACGTATCGGAAACATATACAAAGAAAGATACATTTCGGAAAGTATATTTCTGATACATGTCGAGTGCAATGTTTCAGAAATATTTATTTTGGAATATTTGAGAAATATTTATTTTGAAATATTGTGAAATATTTCAGAAATATTTATTTTGAAATATTTGAGAAATATGTATTTGGAAATATTTCAGAAATATATTACTTGCAATATTTCAGGGCTGTTTCAGTGAAATGTTTCAGAAATGTATCTTTGTTATATAACCATTCGCGGACATTTATAGATATCAGAAACGTATCTGAAACACGTACAAAAAGATTACAACGTTTCGGAAAGTATATTTCTGATATATGTCTGAAAGATTTTGTGTTGTATGGGTGAACAGTATCCAGCGGGTCTATTATGACAGAATCGCAAAGCAGTTTTGCGATCGTTAGCCACACTAAACAAGACTTTGCGATGAACGCGATTACAACTCTCTCTATTTGCGACTGCGAACTGTCCACGTGATCCACACATATCGCAAAGCCTTCGCAAAGTCCAGGGGGATGAAACTCACATAGGCCAATAAGTTCCCAAGTTTGTTTAATGTAGTTCAAACGGGAGGTTCATAGATAGCGCTGCAATCTACCTTAAAATTGTATTATAGTAATATAAATTCAAACATACCTTCAACATAAATGTAATTATACCTTTTTTTTTTAAATTTTACAAAAATAATCTGTGGCGAAAAACTTTGTTTTTGGCATACTGTTAATTTTGGCCCAATATAAAAACATTAACTTTTGTCCATTATATATGTGTCTGCCATTGCTAGCTGTTATGCTACTGTCTTTTTGTCTGCCTCGTGCTTGTTATGATAGATATATTTTTATTAACTTTATTAGAATTTGAGAGTTTTTCCAAAGCTATTATCAACGACGATACAAGGGGCTATTATTATTTGGCTGCAACTTATTGCGGGTATTCAAACATGTAAAGTGTGAAATATGAATTCTCATCGTTGTTGCGTACCTTCTTGCCCGAATTCCCTGCACGTAAATAGGGAAGTGCAACATTTTAAATTTCCATATTGCGATACAAGGTAAGTAAGTCAGCTAAATAAGTTACTTTTGCCTGTTCTATTTATATAACGTATAAATTAAAAATTAAGACTTAATAATTAGTATGTTCATCCTGCGGCCAATATTGGCACTACTTGTATTTACTTTCTCGTGACATCTCTAAGCCTACAATACATAAGTTATTTCGGCAATTGAGCTTTCGTAAAGTAACACTGGGTCGCAGTATATTCTACATGAAAATAAAAATTTTAACAGCTTTTTAACATGTTACTGTTAGGTTGTGATTTGATAATTAATAGAAGAAAAAACATATAAAATTTTCTGTACATTCCAACTAGAAAATAT
Organism: Medauroidea extradentata; assembly: GCA_003012365.1. Taxonomy (NCBI): domain Eukaryota; kingdom Metazoa; phylum Arthropoda; class Insecta; order Phasmatodea; family Phasmatidae; genus Medauroidea; species Medauroidea extradentata. The sequence goes on along the minus strand of PNEQ01103719.1, from coordinate 14,561 downwards.
GTTAACAACTTTGGCTATATGATCTTTGAAAGAACTGTGCAATGGGAGTGCATGACTGGATTTATTTACTTGGACATACTCCATTGCGAAATAAATGACTGTTAAAAGAAAACTAAAAATAATACAAGAAAACATAAATAAATAAGCAGAGTATGCTTTAGTCATCAGGATACATACACAACATGAAATTCCAAAATTGGAATCTGGTCAGCTAAAAACAATGAACAAACAGAAAATAAAAGAAATAACAAGAATATAAAAATAGCTAAGTTGACATGCGACACAACGATGAGACGAGGCAAATACACAAACAGAAATACAACAAAACAACGATGAGACTAAACAAAACACAAATATGTCGGACACAAACAGAAAAAACAACAAACGACACAAATAATGAGACGAAACAAAACAGTAGTTTTCCAAACAGTCAGTATAAACGACGTTTCGGGAACTGGAATCTGTTCCCGTCATCAGGTAGACACACAGGGTTCAGGAACACGAGTGCGACTGACTAAAGCATACTCTGCTTATTTATGTTTTCTTGTATTATTTTTAGTTTTCTTTTAACAGTCATTTATTTCGCAATGGAGTATGTCCAAGTATATAAATCCAGTCAACTTTGGCTATCTTCGGTAGCAGTTCATGTTGCCTCGGTTCACGTGTTCGGACCACCCTCCAAAAAAGTCAAAATTGCAGAATAATACACAGACCTCGGACCTGTGGACATGACGTCAGGAGGTCTCATGCACCAATCACAGGTTAGACAACCTCGGACATGGGTACGGACATCGCTGTTGTGGATGGGCCTTAAAGTGAGATCATTTGCCATCAGGTGGAAACTCAACCGTGAGCATTATATTATGAGGTAGGCCTAACTATAAGTGTTAGTCAACAACTCCCATTCTATAAAATATATTGCCAACTGGTAATTAAGTGTAACTGATAGCAATACAGGTATTTACTTAGTGTATGTTACAGTTCTATTTAAGTTATGCTGTACTTTAACTTACTCTTGCATACACTCAACCCACATGCTGGTTCTGTGCATGCCAATTAAGGGAGAACGGCCGAATATTGGACTAAATATTTCCAAGGTATTCCAAAATGTTTACAGCAGGTTTTTGAAGATTTTAAATAGGTTCGATATTTGGGCTGGCAGTTCATCCGATAATCAATTATTTTTGTAGACTTTTTTGAAAAATTTATATAAAAAATTAACCACTTGCATGACTTTATCCGTACACGTTTTTAAATGTAAAGGAAGGTTGGGAAATTAGTCTGGTAGGCCTATATGGGTTTGTAGGAATAAGAAATTATTATGCTTTGCAGAATTTATTTTTTAACAAGAATTTACTTAATCTTATATTCGGGGATTCTCCCAAGGCCCCCGCACAATTATGGGATAATGCGTCAGCAGCACTGTGCAAAAATGGCTACCCAATCAAATGTTAGATCGCAAAAATTCTAGGCGACATGGCTACTGTTTATGTTAACAGGCCAGTGAAATGCGCACTGTAACACATTCAAAATAAAAAAATCTTTACCGAATAACATACAATTTATTGGCCTGTTTTGAACACGAACACCTTTTGAGCTGGAGAGGATGTTCAGCATTTTATTCATGACATAACTTAAATCTTCACTCCATTATTTTCTTTCAGGTATTCTCAGAGTAAAACATGACTTAAGTTATAAGCTAAAGTGTGTGTTTCTGTTTCAGGGCTGCAGCTTGGTTTTCCGCAATTTGCAAAGCAGGTGGCACTGAAGATTTAGAGACCTACAGGAAAAAGTATGTCTGTGTTGAACATTTCAGAGAAACAGACTTCACAAGAATTTATGGAAAGCTTCTACGTCACTCGGTGCCTACACAATTTCCCGGAAACCAAGAAGTGTGTCACAAATCTGTTGCAGTGATTTTACATTCCCCTGATTCACCAACTGAGGTCCCCAATTTTAATCAGAAGAGTGTTCTTTCGCCTGCGTCACTACATGTACTCCATACAGTGAAACATTTTTATTCCAACCTAAATCGTGTGCCCGCATATTCCGCTCAAACAAAATCTTCATGTGAAAATGATCTGTATGGTTCAAAATCTATTTTAAACATTGCCGTTGAAGATTCTGTTGTACCTGACTTGAACTCATTCACAGTTTCTGCTGCACCCACACCCGTCTCAGCATCCACACCTGTTGGCACATCCATATCACGTGCTAAAATACATTTGCCATTTTCTCAACGTTGTTTAGTAAATTATACTACAGAAGTTCTAGCCTTACCTCTAGAAGAATTGCAGACAAAACAGAATGCAGAAGTTCTCATAAAGTCTCATCCTCTGAAAAGAAGTCTTCAAAGAAAAAAATTGTCATCCTTTCTGAGAAACATAGATGCTATTCATATTTCTGACTTAACCCCATGGAAAGTTGTACTGCACAAACTTCTAAAATCCAAAGTGTAGGCCCTGGACTTAGCAAGGAAAAAGTACAGAAAACATGTTACAAGACTGGAAAATTTGAAGCAGATTGAAACCCATCCTGTTGTAGAAGAATTGTTGAAGAGACTGTCAGATACAGCAGGGACGTTACTACTTTCTCAGTTACGTTGTGGGTTGGGTAAAACAAAAGGCAAGAGATGGACATTGGATGAAAGGTCTACTGCTTTGGCAATTTACAGACGTAGCACATGATGTTACTCGTTGCTGAGATTGATGTTTCTTCTTCCAACGAAGAGAACTTGAACGGCATTCATGAATTCTGTTCCATTTCATTGTGGGATTGATGAAAGAATATTTGGGGCAATTGAAAAGTCCCTTTCCAAAATGCCAGAAGAAGACAAATTTTTCTGTTTGCTATTTGATGAGATGTCAATCAAGGAGCATGTGCAATATTCGGTTGCAGAAGATAGAATTGTGGGATATGAAGACGACAGCAAAAGCAACACAAAAATTGGCTAATCATGCGTTAGTTTTCATGCTGCGGGGTCTCGGACAAAGTGGAAACAACCAGTGGCGACATATTTTTTACGAGGTCCCACTAAGGGACATGATTTGAAGGCAATAATTGTTCGCGTACTACGAGTAGTAGCCACAGTGTGCGATATGGGATCATGCAACATTTCTACGCTGAAGTTGTTAGGAGTCAAGTTCCCAAATCCATGCTTTGAACTTGATGGAAACATTCTGGCAGTGATGTTTGATATTCCACATCTTCTTAAATGCATTAAAAATATGATCATGTTGCATATAGTGAGAGGAATAAAAGTGAAAGCAAGTGATATATAGACTGTTGGGGCGGCACGTTGGGAACATGTGGAGCAAATATTTGAAGACGACAAAAACAACTCTCTTTATCGATTGTGTCCAAAACTTACAGAATCACATCTTCAACCTACTGGCAGCGACAAAATGAAAAAGGTTACCCAGGTGATGAGCCATTATTTAGCAGCTGTAGTGCACAGTTTTGTCAGCAGAGGTAAGTAGGCTTAATTTAGTTTTAATGTTGAGTTCTGACAACATGCTTAACTTAAATTAAGCCCGCTGCACACGGTACAATATTCCTTACAATATTGTATACTGGGAGTTGTAATTGCTCGGCTACTAGCCTCTCTACTCAAATTCTTGCCCGCTACTAGCTGCCCTGCGAGCTCAGCTACTGGTTTTGCCTAATTGCCAACGTCCAATTTTAGTTACGAGTTGCACTACAATAGTTAAGCACTGACCAATCAGAAAAGGGGAAAACATCACGAGACTTTGTTTACATTTTCAGGCGAAAATATTTTCAGAAGTGTGGATGAAAATAAGTACTCCAATGATCATTTTGGTGAAAATAAATACATTAAAAAATGTTTTTAATCAAGTATATTTCAATATTATTTTCGGATCATTTCTATGAACAGAACTAGTAATGAAGCAAGTACGGTATGGTGTGCAGTGAGAATTCCTTCAGATACTGAAGAAACTCACTTTTGTGTTCAGTTTAACAATGTCTCTACTTGGCAGTTACATAAACTTTGTGTCAGGCCAACGTAAAAGAATGAATCAAATAGTAGCCATAAATTGTCTTGTAAACCTACCTTCTCCTTTACCTACACTGAATGCGACAGTTACTCAAATGTATAACACAAGTACATACCGGTAGTTAATTAACTTAATAAAGTATTTTTTGTTTGCAATTTTAAGGTGAAGATTCTAACAACATTGTAACCATCAATACACAGACTCTAACAGAAATTATAGCATGCTGTAAGTTTCACAATACAGTTGGATACACCATATAATTATCCAACAACTGTAACACATGATGGTAGGGGCTTGGGTGTTGAAAGGATTAGCATGGAGGTATTAGTAATCATAACATAAGTTATTTGTTGTGGAAATAAAGTTGGGATAGATCAGGGTAGAGCAAAATAAATAATGTGTGGTTTGGCAATATGTACATGGCAACAGAAAGGGACGAGAAAAGTTTTTGAGGGAACGTTTTGAAAATAAGCTGGAGATATTTGCAGGGAAAAAATTGTGGATAGAATAAAAAATAATAATTCATGTTGTTTAAATAATTGTCCTCTAGAAATGTGTTACATTTAGGAGAGATTTGCCTTATTAAGTGTAAGAAGAAATATCGAAACTAAATTGTAAAATTAGGCAATTAAATGCTAGGTGGAGTGGGACCAGGGAATCCATTAAACAAGAAGGGAGTTGGAAATGAAGATCAAGCAGCAATGATTGAGAAAGGGAAGAGCAAGGAATAGGGATAATTATTCCAGTATCATAGGAAAGAATAAGAGGTGTAGGGGAGGGGATCCCGTCTTTGAGAAGAATGGATGGTAGGGCTACGGCAGATGACTAGGAAACTGCTAAACTGTTGCTGGCTTAATACATGTCAATGTATGAAGCATAGGACCATTGGAACAGAACAACTATAGAAAACAAAAAGTTTAATAGAATGTTAGGTGTGGAAAATAGTGATATAGAAAATATTATTAAGAAATTATAAATAAATTAGGTAGTTGGCCAGATATATTGAGGTATTGTTTGGTTTAGGATGCTAGAGGAGGGAACGTTACTGCAGGGATGGAAGGAGATGGTGGTATACCAAGTATATAAGCAGGGTGGGGTTAGAGGGAAGCCAGGCAGTTACAGACCAGAAAGTTTCCCATCAAATACAGGGAAGCTAACAGAGAGATTCACTGTGATGGTGAATGACATGGGAATCATTATGACAGGAAAAATATGTTTGTTTGTGGATGACTGAGTGTTGTACACAGAAGTAGGCAGTTGGAACAACTTGCAGGCATATATTGATAGGTTGTGGTCTTGAACTGAGCAGCTGTGTTAGTCTTACTTACCCCATATTTTACACATAACATAAAGTATTTAATGGCTAATATGTTTGACACATTAAGACTGTAATTCAATGTAAGCTAATTTAACAGTATTTGTGTGAAATTTTTATATTGGTAAGATTTGAGTGAGCCTTTAAAGGACTGGTTAAGGGGTGAGAAACAACGGTGTAAAGCTACAGATGGCATGGAGAAAACAGAGAGGGGTAGGCAGTTTATGCTAGTGAGGACTGTGAGGGAATACAATGATATGCAAGAGGAGTCGGAGAATATGAAGGGGGTTGGGAGAGTTAGGAGAGGTTTGGAGGATTGGCACTGTGGGGATGGTGAGACCATCCGCCACCGGCTGGCAGCCGAATTGTGAGTGTAAACTATTATTATATTAGGTGATTTGTAAATCTAAATGATGGGACTTCTATGTCAGCCATCCTTATGAAAGTCTTGTAATTTCAGTATCCCCAAACCGGAGCTATGTTCAAAGGTATGAGAATGTTGAGGAAAGGAAAATTTTATTTCAAACTGAGGTGTATTTTCCTAGGCACTATAATTGTAATTGCCGGTAATGATGAACGGAGCCACGAAATACTAATTTGCGATGGATCCATGGGTATACCAACAGGCTGGGCCACGGCCCTTTCTATTGTAGCCAATGAACATGGAGAAGTAACAAAAACACCTCATCCACAGTGCTGTTGCAAGAAAACGTAGTGGTACTGTAGGCCCGCATACAATACTAGAAATATGCACAAACAACTCCTCCTCCTTTTACAATAGAACATATATGATAGGCCTAATGCAAATGAGTACGCCCAGCATTATTACAGGCATAGTTCTGAGGACCACCCCATATGAAAAGAAATTTTATATCTGAAATTTGCCAGATATGAGCTAAGTATATTTGCCTATCGTGAGACGTGATTTGACATTAAAGATAGGGAAATTAACATTAGCTCGGATCTGTCCCAGATCTGGCTAATTTCAGTTGTACCATTTTTTTTTCAATATGGGACATTACTGATAATTAAATATATTTTGGTTCACTTTTGACCTATTAACCTCCCTCCCAACTTTAAAATGATAAACAAATACACATAGTTTTCCCCTTAGGTTCACTGTCTACTCGCATATGAAAAAGTAAATTAATTCTTAATAAACTAAACATTTGATTGAATTAATAAACCAATCACCACAGAAAAACGGGCGTCCAACTGCTCTTTCATTAAAACATTAAAAGAGCTGTTCGAATACACACCATAGAAAAAGTGATGTGTTTGTTTATTTTTTTCTGTTACCATTCTAGGCATAGCTCTAGGTATCGTGTGAATGAGAGAGAGGAGCGACGCACCATTTTCTGCTATACCCACAGCTCGGAATCTGTCATAAAAACTTCTATGCCCATGGTTATAGAAACAGGTAACAGAAATTTAGACATCGTGTGAGGCCGGCTTAAGCTACCCAGTTAACAACCCAATAAACAATCTAGTACATAAACTAGTAAGAAATATTTTACAGTGTACACATAGCTTTATTTGGTGTAGAGTTCAAGGAAATTGTGGAGAATTAATACTACATAATTTTGGGCATGAAATTTTTTTTATGTTGTAACTACTCTTTAGGTAAGTTAGTACTTTCCAGGAACATCAAGTGCTAAGTCAATGAATTTTTAAAATTACATACATTGTAGAGAGGACAATACTAAAATACGAGGGACACTGTGCGCTATACTGTCTGCTTCACCGAGAACTTAGGTAATAAAATATGAAGAAAGACATTTTTTTAATGTAACACATTGCACTCCCCCCGTATCACAGAAAATTATTGATTCTCCACAGCTAAGGCTCTCAAATATGTAATTATTTGTAAGAACTGTAGCCAACCATTATTTGAAGATACCCTGCAGAAATGGGAAGATAGAATTTGCCCCAAAATCTATCATGAATAAATTTGGCTCAGTAATTGATTTGTTTTTGTGTGCTCAGCAGATATATTATGATAACACTACACAGACATTGATGTCCCATTTTATGTGAAATGCTTCTCTGTGAAAAAAATTAAATTATTTAATGCATACTTTTTATTAATAAATGACCTGTGAACAAATTACATTTTTACAGATTTTGGCCTAAAAGGAAACATAAATAATAGGCTTACATAGCCAGTATTCAAGCATATTCTGTAATTTGCTAGTTTTTAAATCGGCATGCCCTAAGTAGTTGCCAAAGGAAAAATGCCACATTGTTCAGAAATTTCATATTGGCATTAGGTCTACCCTTAATATTGACACTGTTAACTTAATAACTTACTAAAGGCTGTTCGCGGCAAGTGAACGCTTATGAAAACCACTTCCATTAGAAAAACAATTGAATATATTTTGTGGAGGTCTCGGAGGTATAACTTAAGTTGGGTTGAAAAATATACACTAGGCGTACCTGGAATAGAAAAATTAAAAAAAGTTATAAGTAGTCGAAGAGTGCAAATTGGTCAAGAGAAAAAAGTAACTAGAGGCTAAAAAGTGTTCACTTTACAGTGAACGAACTATAGTTATAGTTACACATTTAGCACGCACTATAAAAAAAGTAGTAATACAATTACTTAATTAATGCTCCTTCAAAAAAGTGTGAAAGTAGACTTTATATTCCTTTTTAAATGCAAGTCTTGCATCTCATAGCCTATAATTTAACTTAACGTTGTTGGACACACTTATTGCCATAAACAAGAAATGGTGATTAAAGAAGATTTTTTTATTACTTACACTATAATGCCATGTTTATGAGGCCTACATGGGTCTAAGTTAAGATTTATTTATTTGCAATAGTGAAGGAATCCAAAAAGCATCACATACAGCAACTTACGTCTTCAATTTACGTTGAGGATTACATTCCTGAAAACTACACAACCTAAATGGTGCACAATTAACTTAATACCAATAAAAATGTTGATTTAAAATTTAGGCAAAACTGTATAAAATACACACGCACACTTAGAAGTTACGGTATTTTACCGTATTTGAGTAAATAAGTTATATTATAAAAAATTTCCAAAAAAATTATTATTTTGAATTAGTGATGACTTATTGGTGTCACCCAAACACCAGCTGTGTAACTCAAATAGAGGCAACGTAAAATGATGACTTAAGTAATGTATTTCACATTTACAGTCTGAAGTAAGTTGTTGATGTAAAAAAAACTTGTGTGTGTGTGTGTGTGTGTGTCGATTGTAAAAGTTTTGCTTCCCCTTCCCAGGAATTTTACCAGTGGAGGCCAATGTCACTGCCGCGTTTCTTGCTGAAGTTGATACTCTTTTTGACAGCTTCAATGAACGATGTCAATACCCTGAGAGTGGCAAACCACTAAAATGTAGATTGTCTGCCGACAGTCCACATATCAAGTATTGGACAGAGGAGGCGAAACTATCTATTCGTAAGTGGGAATTACACTTTGATCCTCAAGCAGAGAAACGACTTAACAAACCTAAGCAAAAGAAAGCTCCGCCTAAAACACCTGGTAAGTCCAAGCAAGAGGTGTCCACGCCACCATCGCAGTGGGGCTGGTTTACGTCTATAAATGGGGTGTTCATGTTTGGTCTGTACTGCAAAAAGCTGGCTTTGAGTACTTGCATGTTCGAGCCTTGAACCAAGATGCGCTAGAGAACTTGTTTGGGTCTATTCGATCTTATTGTGGGTTAAATAGTTACCCTACATGTGGCCAGTTTGTAAGTGCATTAAAAACCAGTATTATTAAATGGTCTCGCGTACAAGAACTGCTTTCAAGGTAACTGTGAAGCAGATGACGCAAGTATTTTGGATGACCTCAAAGACTATATCTGTGCAGGAGGTTCTGATAACCAGGGGAACAGTGACATTGATAGCAAAGTTGATCATGGGGAAAGTTACAAGGCATCCTTCATGTTGAGGAGGAAGTGACAATGTGTTGTGCATCCATGTCTTCAGTAGCTTATGTCAGTGGCTTTGTTGGAAGGAGACTTTTGAGGGAACTTGCTTGCAATGTATGTACACGTAGTTTGACTACTGTAGGCGTCGCCACCGCCCTGCCAGTAGTAGAGACGAAATGGAGACGTGGGCTAAACGACAATTTAGCGGTGCCAGGCTTCCTATTTCCTTACTGTCGGGCTCCGACATCGCTGACAACACTGTGACAAACATCTTGTGGCAGGGATAAGAGAAATTGTGCTGCAGTCGACAACTTATCTTCGATGCCACTGCCGCATCGTCAAACCCCTCCCAGCCTCAGAAACCCGGCAGCGAGAACGCCAAGACTGCTGTCGATGCCAGAGCCATTGTCATCTGAGCCGCCCCCAAGGACATCTCACTCGCCTACAGCCGTCGCTGCTCCTGGGATGTTGCCCCAGGGCATCCAATTTAGAAGACGCAGGCGCCGCAAAAGAATCAGAGAACTGGAGGGATGTGTGGCATCTGCGGCTGGACTTTGCCGACGGCTGTGTCATTGTAGGTGTATCGCTAGTAGACCAGTCACCCAAATCCCCTGTCGTTGAGGTAACACGCCCAAAATATGATGTTTAACTTCAAGAAGAAGAAATGGGACGGCAACATATTACGGAGACGACCTCAGAACTCGATAGATTGCAGGGAGTGTACCACAATCGTAAGTCGTCAATCCCCACGGACAGGGTCATGTGTCGCCTGATGTGGCAGATGATATTCGCTCACAGGAGTCAGATAATATAGATGGACTAACAGAACGTCTCCGCGAAGCAGTTACGCGTTTGGAACAACTGCAGGAGCGAGTAGAGGCCTCTCATCGTAATTTACCCATAAATATCATCGACGAGTGGATAAATATTAACATTCGTCAATTCAATCGCACTCAGTGCTCATGACGACAATGTCCATCTTGACGAATAACTTCAGTTAAGAACATAGATACAACAGTGAGGTTATTCATCAAGAGGTACTGAATCTTCGCGATGCGCACGAGGTACTGGCCAACGATAATATATCGTTACGTGGAGAGTTGTTCCAAATGCGTCAATGCCAAGAGGATATGATTGTGTTTGTTGTAGCTCACCTACTATGTCCCTCTTGACGAATAACCTCAGTGAAGAACATAGATACAACAGTGAGGTTATTCATCAAGCGGTACTGAATCTTCGCGATGCGCACGAGGCATTGGTCAATGATAATATGTCGTTGCGGGGAGAGTTGTTTCAAATGTGTCAATGCCAAGAGATGTTTGCGTTTGTTGCGGCTCACCTACAATGTTTTGTAAATAAAATTTTGTAAATAGTTTTTTATGTTGTCTGTAAATAATGTAGATAGTGTTACTTTGCTGCAATAAATATTTACATTAATTTTATTTGTTTGTTTTCCTTGGCTACTACCTGTCAATATTATTGTGACTGAAATACACATAATCTTAATAAGCTACTACTTGCAACGAAACTTTATCTTGAAAGTGTAATTACTGCTAAAAAATGTCTTTCTTGCTGGTCCATGCAGTAACTCTGAAAAAATTTCTTTTACTTGCTGGTCTATGAAGTACAGTTAAAAAAATCTTTAAAGTACACACTGATCGTGATACAACTGTGTGAGAGAGACGTAGCTTATAAATACAATACTGTGAATTTAAAAATAGTATATTAGCAGGACTGGTCATGCTTATACACACAAGGACTGCCATCCCCTTTACAATGGCAATACACTGTTGCTAGCATATCTTTAAAAATACTTGAGAAATAGACATAGCTATGTCTAATTTACTGAATAATAATACATACACTAGTATTGAAAAACCTGTACTTGAAAAAAAAAGATAATATAGCTATGTCCACCTGATATTTTAAACTCTACACTGCAAAAAATATGTACTTGAGTACAGTCATAGGTATAAAAAACCCACACTTGAAAAAGTAGTTACTATGACTAACATATTTTTTTAATCCACCACTGTAAAAATATGCACAAAAAAAATAATTTAAGCATAGGTATGCTTACTTGGTAAGAAAAATTATTTCGTCTATAACTTTATATATACATGCTGTGAAAGAAAAACATTTTTATGTATACCACATCTTAACTTTGCATAGTTATGACTATAGCTCATTTTTAACCCTACACTGTAAAAATATACAAGAAAAAAGACATTTAAGCACAGGAATGCCTACTTGAAAAAAAGTATTTCTCTTATAGCTTTGTATATATGCAGTAAAAGAAAAAGTATATTATTGTATGTATACCACAACTTAACCACAGTCTTTCACGACTACACTCGTAGCTCAGTCGACTAGAATGTATGTCTGCTGACAGAAAAATTGCACGTTCGAATCCTACCATCAGATATAGATCATTTAGTGCAGTCTCAGTTTAAAAATCATAAGGTTCATTTCCCCACACACACACACACACACAAACAAACAAGACTTCACCCTTAACAGCAACAGCGACACTAGAGCACCTAGCAGACGGCGATGTAAACATTGGCAGGTCATGGATAAACTCTTTGATCACAGAGGCTTCTTGAAGTCGGGTGCCACTTCAGAAGAAATTCGTCAGCTTCTGGAACGGCCATCTGGAAGTGAAGATGAAAGCAGTGACCTCAGTGATAGCGATGGCGACCCTTCAGTGAATCCACAAGAGTTAGAAGTATATTCTTCTGACAGTTCGGAACAAGAAACAGCATCTGTGGTACCAGCTCCCTTCATTTCAGGTAACTGTCAAAAGGCAAATCGCCATCATGTTACACCTGAAAACACCAATGGTAGGGACACCATTCCTAGTACCAGTAGGCCTAACCCTCTACAAATTCAACAGGCCAGTAACAGTTATACAAGTGGCGCACCCAAAACAAAACGTGTTCAGTGTACATGAAAAAAAAAAACACACCTGTCGTTATCTGAAGATGATACTAAATTCAAAGGACACGTAGATTACCCTGACTTCATAACAAGTTTAGACACACCATTTCAGTTTTTCAAATATTTTATCACTGATAAATTGCTTCAAAAAATTGTAGACAAAAGCACTCTCTACTCAACTCAAAAAGACCCAAATAAAAGTTTCCATATTACAAAAACTGATCTTCAGAAATATCTTGGGATACGAGTACTTACATCTGTGACACACAATGACAATGTACGTGACTTCTGGAGTGACGTCATTGGTACTGAACTTGTAAAAAGCACAATGTCGGTCAATAATTTTGAGAAAATCCGTGCAAGCCTTCACTTCAACAATAACGAAAATGAAATTTTAAGAGGGGAGCCAGGGCATAATAAATTGTATAAAATCCAACCTGTTATTGATTCACTTCTGGAGAGATTTGCATCCATTCCAATGGAAGAATGTTTGTCAATAGTCGAACAGATGTGCGCAACCAAAGTTCGTCATCACTTACGCCAATACATGCAAAATAAACCCCACAAATGGGGATATAAGTTGTTTGTTTTATGTTCTACACGTGGGTTTGCTTACATATTTGAAATTTACAGTGGCCAAGAAAATGATCCTGCTTCACGCCTATCAACTGAACCTGATTTAGGAGCAAGTTAGAATGTGGTAATCCGACTTGCACGACTAATCCCGAGACATGTCAACCATAAACTATATTTTGACAACTATTACTCATCGGTTCCTCTTCTGGTTTACTTACAGCAACAGGGTATACAGTCCTTAGGCACAGCCCGTAGAAATCGAATTCCAGAGTGCAAATTACCAAGAGAGAAGGAACTGAGTAAGTTACCAAGAGGTACATCAGAAGAGTATGTTGCAAATGTAGATGGTGTTGATGTGTCCTCAGTAATTTGGAAAGATAATAAGTGTGTCATTTTTTTGTCAACTTACACAGGTAAGCTGCCTGAACAAAAAGTGAAACGCTATGAACGTCGCACCAAAACCTACAAGGAAGTTGAGTGTCCAGAAGTTGTAGTGAAATACAATAAACACATGGGAGGGGTAGACTTGTTGGACAGCCATTTGAATCGACACAGCATCAAGATAAAATCTAAGAAATAGTACTTCAAGTTGTTCTACCATTTATTGGACCTGGCCATCATAAATGCATGGATTTTGTATAAAGAGGTGCAGCTGAAACAAAATCCAACTGCTAAAGTAATGAATCAGAAAGAGTTCAAAATTGAAATTTCTCAATGTCTCTGTAGTATGGGCAAAATCAGTCAAAAGAGGGGAAGACCTAGTAATGATATCCAGCAACATCTTGAAGTTAGATTGAAAAAATGTCCAAGGGCAGTTGCACCACCAAAGGATCTGCGACAAGATTCAGTTGACCATTGGCCAAGTTGGAACTCAAAACGAAATAGGTGCAAGTTTCCAGGATGCAATGGATTTACCTTTGTTTCTTGTTCTAAATGTAGTGTTTTCTTGTGTTTCAACAAGGATAAAAGTTGTTACAGGAATTTTCTCATGTAATATATTTCAGAAAGTAACAGTGTTAGACATACACCAATGGACATGATGCTGTATCTTGCAGCTTGAAAACCATCACGAATGTGTGGAGTCAATAACTTTATTTCTTCAGAAGTGATTTTGTGAAATGAAGATATTATAGTAATATAAGTAAACATGTATGAGCATTTTATTTTTAAAAACATTTTGGAGAAGAAATCTTGTAACATAAAAGAATTTGAGTAATTTTGTATATGTTTGGTATTATATAAAAAAGCTCTGTAAAGAAAAATAATGTGTTCTTCATGTAATTTTGTCAAGTAATGTAGCAAAAATGCAACATCAATGTTTGTACAATTTTTATAATATAATTTGTTACATCTTGTAAATAGGAACAAATGTTTGTAAAATGCAATGATTAGTTAGTTATCACATGATGTAGCAGATATGCAACAATGAGTTTTCTTCATTTTATCAATATAAAATATGAGCTAGAATTTTTCTATTATTTTTCTTGTATTAAAGACATCATATTGACTGCAAAATAATTTTTTCGGCCCTAAATAAAAAATCATGCAGTTAAGGGTTTTAAACCTTTGTCTTGGTTCATACAAGTAGTAGTAGCAGTAGTAGTAGTAGTAGCAGTAGTAGTAGTAGCAGTAGTAGCAGTAGCAGTAGTAGTAGTAGTAGCAGTAGCAGTAGTAGTAGTAGTAGTAGTAGTAGTAGTAGCAGTAGCAGTAGCAGTAGCAGTAGCAGTAGCAGTAGTAGTAGCAGTAGCAGTAGTAGCAGTAGCAGTAGTGGTAGTAGCAGTAGCAGTAGTAGTAGTAGTAGTAGTAGTAGTAGTAG